>CM052132.1:280077-296634 GCA_028454255.1 Halictus ligatus
GTTATTTACCTGTGTACGTATATTACAAAAAGTCTCAGCTAGGTCCAGTTCGACGAATTTCTTCCACGAAGCATCGACACATTTTCAATGCGACACTTACCATGGAGCTATGTAGTTCGACACTACGTTCTCAACTTTTATTACTTTAAACAGATTTTATTCGAAACAGCATTTTTAAAGACGGCGAGAAAGATATTTCGAAAACTAGAATACCGATTTTTAAAAATTTCCCGTGCTTATTTCTCTTCGTTTTGTGAACGAAAAACAAGCTTTGTGTCAAATTCCAAAGTTTAACTTTAAAGAGCCGCTATTTTGTTCCGCATCAATATTTCGTAATATTGAATGATCAATCACCAGCCACAATAGGTATATGTATTTAATCGCCTATTAAAGCAATGTTTCGGTTCTTTATAAAAGGTTTGAAAATCCAGTACCATAATTTTACCAATCAGTGGCCATAATAAAAAGTAAACCATACAAATTGCTCCCTCTCGATGTCGCAATTTTTATGCAACAAAAATGCACCGTTACATTGGAAACGGCATACATTTTTAATCACCTTCCCCTGCAATCTGCGTAATTCATGCTATTTCCCCGCAGATACTGTCATTTATTTCGCATTGTTATCGGTTCGCAGCTGGACTAACAGCGCCCCGGCATTTTTTTGTAACGAGCAGACTCGTAAATGTTACATCCTGCTGGTCCACAGTGGAATGAAACGCCTATTTTCTTGGACAGTGGACAAAATGAGTTGCAAATGAGTTTGCAACCTCAGAATTCTATGGCTTATATATTTTCCGTTCTTTCTTATATGTTTTTGCTATGGTTTTGTAAACGTTTAACATGATATTTGAGATTTTATTTTACGCACATATAATTTTCATCTGATTTACAGTCAGCAATAAAAAAATAGTGTTTGAGAAATGGTCGCTGTTGAAATCTAAGTGTTCAATTTTACTCATTAAATTGTATAAACTTTTGAAAATGACAAACCTATTGAGAACCTATCGTCTGGTTTGTAGGTCCAGCGATAAGAGGACTCTTCCTTAACACGCACAGCTAAAACTTCGAGTTCCTTGGTTCAGTGGAACCGTTAATAACAGTTAACCGTTATTTTTTCGTTTCCCTTCTCACGTATGTAAATTGCACGCAGTATTCGCTGTCAGAATAAAAACTCTACCATATTGCTATTCTCTAAAACAATAAAATAATTTCATTGAGCACAATATTTTTTACTTAATATTTTGACGTAATTATTTACATAATATACCAGAATATACCATAATATACAAGAATATACCATAATATACCTTAATATACCATAATATACCAGAATATACCATAATGTACCATAATATAACAGAATATGCCATAATATACTAGAATAGACCATAATATAACAGAATGTACCATAATAAACCAGAATCTACCATACTATACCAGATTATACCATAATATAACAGAAAAAACCATAATATACCAGAATATACCATAATATACCATAATATACTAGAATAGAAAATAATATACCAGAATATACCATAATATACCATAATATACTAGAATAGAAAATAATATACCAGAATATACCATAATATACCAGAATATTCCAGAATTTACCATAATATACCAGAATATACCATAATATACCGGAATATATCAAAATATACCATAATATACCATAATATAACAGAATATATCATAATATACTAGAATAGACCATAATATACCAGAATATACCATAATATACCCGAATCTACCATAATATACCAGAATGTACCATAATATACCAGAATATACCATAATATACCAGAATATACCATAATATAACAGAATATACCATAATATACCAGAATATACCATAATGTACCATAATATAACAGAATATGCCATAATATACTAGAATAGACCATAATATAACAGAATGCACCATAATAAACCAGAATCTACCATAATATACCAGATTATACCATAATATAACAGAATATACCATAATATACCTGAATATACCATAATATACCAGAATATAGCATAATATACCAGAATATACCATAATATACAAGAATATACCATAATGTACCAGAATATACCCTAATATACCTTAATATACCAGAATATACCATAATATACCAGAATATACCATAATATACCAGAATATACCATAATATAACAGAATATACCGTAATATACTAGAATAGACCATAATTACCTCGTTTTATACCAAAAATATATTCGACCCAGTGAGAAATATCGTTCAAATGCTTCTCGACCGCAAATGGCTAAAAGAAAATTCTTTTATGCAAAATAAAAATTGTCTACCTGAATTGCAACAAACTGTACTAATATAGAAAATGATTTTCTTTTTTAATACTTGAAGCAACCTGACGTTGGCTGAAACAGTTTTGTCAATCAAAAATAAAAAAAACAAAAAACAGCGAAGATCGCTAGCATGTTTAGGTATTTTTCTTAGTGGTTCCATTCTGCGGTCTCCTTTTTTCTGCTCGTTTTGCCGGTAATCCATTAGGCACTGCATGCAAATGAAAGTAGCTAGCGGAATCCCCTTGAGAACATTTCGGGGATACGGAGCGAGCTTTCCCCTATTGCTGCCAGTTCGCGCGCATAAGTTTCAACAACCGGTTCCGCATTCCGAAACCGAGGACCCGGGCCAGTTTCGGGAAACTTTTCTCCATGAGGCGACGGTTCCCGGCTCCGTTTCCTCTGTCGACGGAACTGAGAAATGGTACCCGCTCGAACGAAACAATAATAACACGCTCCTCCCTTGTCCGCGAAAGGTGGTCCTTGCTTTTTACGATTTCATTTCGTCCGGTAATTCGACGCCACAAACTAGACCGCAAGAATTCTTTGCACGATGATGCGAAATCCTTGTATTGCACGCAAGTAGTGAGACCGAAATTATTCGTACGATCGTTCGTTTAACCATTTGCACTGGACTGTACCCTTTGTGGCATTGTTAAAAATTAGGGCAGAATGGGGTAATGATCCATTAACGGGTTACACACACCTAGATGGCATAAAACTAACAGTAAGATGAATACGACAATTTTTTTGAACTGTCATATACATTTGAAAACGTGAACTTTTAACTATGAATTGTGAAATTTTCATGGGAACTTTTAATTTAGCTCCCTTCTACCTTAATCTTTTTTTCCCCTTCATTGATCATCATAGCCTTCATATACATTGATTGATTAAACCGAATATTGAACACATAAATAAAAAATATTCATATTAAATATGAATGTAGTCTTTTCTATTTACAGTGCATTTGTGTGTAAATCAAGTAAAACTGTAGAAAAAGCTTCAAACTTATTGTTAGTATTACTCTCTTATATTATGCACAGAAGGTTACAACGAAAGTTGGTAGAGCTTTTAAATTAAAATTCAAAGATAAAAATAAGATATTTATTCATAGAACAGAATGAAAAATATCTTACTGTTATTTTTGAATTTTAATTTAAAAACGCTACCAACTTTCGTTCCAATATTACATTTAACACGCTGTAAACAAAATGGTTTTTGTTTTTCCTCGTTGTTAGGCAACGGTTGAGTGAGGATCGTGCACGCATGCAGCAAACGGTTTAGTAAGGTATAAACAAGAAAAATTACAAATTTAAGATCTGCTATTTTGTAATAATAATACTGACCATCATTGCCTGCTGACCGTGATTGCCTACTATATTATGACTCAAAACAATTTCTGTATTACCTCTGTGTTTAATAAATTGTTAAACTTTCAAGTGTGATATTAATATAGAGTGTCCCATAAATGTTGCATATCTTTGAAATGGGTGATTCCCGAGGTCATTTGAAGTAAATTTTTTCGTTAGAGATAATTGAATGAAATTCTATAGGTAAAAAGGTAACATTTATAGCTTCAAATTGCAATAAAAATCCATTTGAATTTACACGGTGTTTATTAATTACACAGGTTTTAAACACATTATAGAATATGTGGAACTAATATACCTGTTCCTCTGCATTAATATTCCCGAAGTAAATCTGTATTTTCTGGTAAATTTGTTGTCGTAAACGAATTTTTTGCACTGTTTGGTCAACAAATCATAGTTTATCACAGTATAGTCGGTGCTAGGTTCTATTAGGTTCCGATTGAGATGTGCATATTTAAAGTTCTAATTCATGGGAAAAGCTTGTGTTCACTTGAAAAAACTATAATTTTTAAGATATAATAACAATTACTTGTTTGAAAATCGTTTGAATCTTAGAAGATGTAAGCTTTCGTATTGTCTAAATCCAACTCAGCTATTCCTAATAGTTTTCTTTTAAATTGCACTTGGATATTGGGTGTTTTTGGTAATAACTGCTTAACAAAGACGCTGCATACTCGATTTCGTATGGACAAAATGAAAAAGATCACATGTAACGAAAATATTCTAGATCAGGTGACACAGCCGAATTCTGCAATCGATATAGCTTCGATTGTAAAAGTTAATAATAACTTTATACGCATAAATACGATGCTAATATATTATCGCGTGCATACAGCTTTAATTTTTACATTGTATCGTAAATTAACACATTCACTAGTACTTTGACTAGCATTCACTAGTTAAATTAATTCAATGCACTTTTCTATTTAACACTTTCTCTACTAGAAGCCTAATAGGATTTTCTATAATTGTGCTGTACCAAAAGGAAGCTTAAAAATCACCTGTTATGTAATAATTCCAAACGAAATTATTATATTATGTTACTCGGGGTGAGTTGACGGTGCACGATTGTAATTGAAGTTGATTAAAGCCATGGACCACAATCTCTAAAAAATTATAAAATTATCGCAGACTGATGAGTATGTTAAAGTCGTAGTGCACAGCATAATATTCGAAGACGTCATAACTTCGAATATTCATGATGGTTAGAAACTGTATCGTCTATGTCGACGATTGGGAGGTCGGATTTCGAGTTTCGCAGATTTTCGACAGTAATGATAACTTCAAACTCTGTTACATTGAGAAGTTACGACGAAGAAAGTAGCTAACTGGATGGAGGACGATGCGCCTTAATCTTGGAAATCAACTTAATATAATTCGACCGAACCCCTGTGACAGTGCTTTTAATTGAACTTTCAGAAAACTTGGCAATTGTTGAATCCAGTTTGAAACTCCGTTTTGCCCTGGCATTAAGCGGCATGGTAACAGGTTTGAATCTCCGTTAAATAATTTAGTCCGGTATATAAGTTAACTATTTGATCGAGTTTCTTTTGTCTCGGCTGCTGAATTACTTCTTAATCGCGATACCGCGGGCGTTGCGACCCTCGCAATTACATATCGCCATTTTCAACGTCGTTTTTTCAAACTTTATTCCGAAGTAAAAACAACTGTAGATGTAATTTGAGAGTTTATTAATTTGACGCAACTCGAGCTTTAATGAATTCCGTAAAAATGTTTCAATATTAGAATAACACATTTCTTTTAACTTTTTTTTTTAACTAATATCGTATTATGTAGTTCGAAAAAGCTATTTGAAGACGCACAACGCTTTCATTTTAACGCTTTTAATACTCGGCTACTGAAACATCAAATTCGGCGCGATTCATCGATCCTCTTGGAATTTCATCTGCAGGGTATCGATTCTACAAATATTTCAATCAACTAAATTGAGTCCGTAGTATGAATATTGATAAATTGTTGTGTATACATCGCAGACATTGTTGCTTCTTTTTTTATCTCCGAAAAAGACATGTAGTATATACAGGGTGAGTCCGAAGAAACAGAACACCTAAATATCTCCGTTACTTTTCGTTATACAATAATACTTCTTGGGACTAAGTTACACTGTTTGTGGGTGCACATGTAACGGTCTAAGGGAAAAAAATGTTCAAGGTAATTTTTTTATAAGAGTTCAAGGTCATCGATGTTTTTTTAAATGGAATGATATATCTTCGTTAACGTAATGTTGTAGCTGACAAAATAATAATAATAATAATAACGAATTCATCCATGTAACAAAATATGACCTACAAATGACCTTCAACCCAGAAAAATGGAATAAACAAAATTCAACGTGTAAGATTCATTTGCTTTATTTCTGTTACGCAAAATGTCAGGACCGATTTCCTAATCGTAATTGCCCATCAGTTTCCGTTTTCTGCCATTTTATTCGCACGCTGGTGTAAAGTTATTAATAAACTGCCGATCTTGTGCAAAATACAAATTTCCTGTGTCAATCACTGAATATAAATATTTTAAATTTTATTTCACTTAAAATAAATAGTACGTTAAATAGGATATATAATTTCCAAAGTAACATATTTTTATTTTGAGAATCTAAACCACAAAATGAAATATTTGTGTTTTATGAATCTGAATCTTAAAATAAAATATTTCAATTTAACAATCTGAAACACAAAATAAAATATTTTATTATAATAATCTAGGATGAAATAAGATACTTATAAGTGTAGGTAATGCGGTTTTTTCGATTGATTCTTTGATTTAAAATTTAATAGTTTCTATCGTGGAGTTATCACATTATAAAACAAGTTTTAGATAATGGTGGTCAAAGTTATTTCTGATAAAGTTGTGTTTTCTTGCTTCGTTTCATTACTCTGAAAACTGTCTTATGTACGTGTAACCACTCTAATGTACGCGGCGGGTTTCTACTACGGTTCGCTGATAAACAGTATAAACATACAATGTATATTGCCAATAAAATCCAAATATTTTTAATATTTTGCAAATAAAATACTATTTTGAACAAACCCATTGCATCAAATAAAATATTTTATTTTCAAGGTTGTACGCATACATTAAAATAAATAGGAATACTATACATACGTACTATTACTACAAACATACTTATACATACTATTTACTATTTAAAATATTATTTTACCCAGCTCTGAACATAGTAGACACATGAAAATGTATTTCTCCTTCTAAAAACATTGATGTGTTCAAAATAACGATAATCTTAAATTCTACTGATGTTTCTCCTTATTTATTCTTCACCTACCCATTTTTGTAAAAAATGCATAAAATCCCCAGTCTACTTATTAATTAACAATGACGAACAGAATAATGTCTGAGTTCTCATAAATATTTCTTAACCTCTGTGCACTGTTCTGGTCAATTTGACCGAAAAAAGGAGTTTTGCATCGTAACTGTTCTTGCAGGAATGTATAAATTATAAATCACACATCAGTTAAGAACTAGTCTCCTTGCAGAATCCGATATGAACTCTGTTCCAATTCAATTCACGAAATATAAATGACCCAATATCCAGTGCGCAAGGTTAACAAGATTCTAATTTCAATTCGAAAAGGTGTTCATTTTTACGTCGAATGCCCTCAGACACAGTTGCAGAGAATTTCAAGCATGTTATTGTTGCTACCGAGAAGGTTGTAGCTCGAGATTGCAAAAATATATTGAAAACTGAAAAAATTAGGTTCGACAGTTGCTGCGACCCGAAAAGAGAAGTTCGGTAACGCAAGCCGGATGTTATTTGCCCAAATTGTTAAAGTTTGCTCGTACAATATTTACGGTGCCGTTTGATGAATATATATGATACGGCGCCTCGATGCGCCGTGAAAATGCATTTTAGGAACGTAGGTTTAATCTGTCAACACGCATCGATGCAATTTGATTCGGATATTGAAGAACAGATTGCCGACATAAAATATTCGGTATATTTTATTGACTCGATATTTCCTTGAACGCGCGATGAAACGCGAGTGCACGCGCATTTATACGCAAACACGATGACAGACGAAAGTGACGATATAATTTTGAATAAAATCATTATCGAGATAACGCTATATTTTAAATAAATTAAGGCTAATCGAGGACCTGGAATTAATTACTATCGACTCGCATGCAGGAATATGCTCATTTTTCTGATTCTTTACTGCTTGTTTGTTTGTATCGGACAAAGTTTATTTTTGATTTGTAAAATATTGGAAAAGAATATTTTATCAGTTATGTTAGGCATTAGACTGCTCATTTTTATACAGACAGGGATTTATATGGATTGAAGCTTGTAATTGTTATGATTGAAATAGGATGCCTGTATTTTACTACGGGTCTTCACCGTATTTGAAAAAAATTCTATCAATTTTTTCAATAATAAAATTTCTTTGCAATTTTACAATAGTTGAATCACTAAAATCTATAATATTCTATCAAAATCTATAATAGTTTAATCACTAAAATCAGTTTTTAATTATTTTTCCCTAATATTAATATATAGTATCATGACAAACTGACAATTACCCCACAAAATCGATTATTTTATTTTTTTTCTGCATTAGGCTCGGTATTTGAGTTCAAAGTCTGCAGCCAAAATTTCATACCAAATTGAAGCCAAATATTTGCTTCGTTCAGCTGTGTTGTAGAGGGCAGGTCGGTCGTACTAAGAGAGAACCTAACCTTGTTCTGAAAATAAATATCCATCAAAATCGAAGTATAACTCATATTTTGTTTTTTTACATTGTGGTGTTCTTGCACCACTTTTGTGAACAGGGCTTTAGAAATATAAATAAAACACCTCTTTCTACCCTACAGAAGGTTTACTTCCATTTTTATCGACGGTTACGTCCGCTCTCAGTGCGACAGTTACCTGCCCTCTATAACGAAGCTGAACGAAACCAAGGTTTGGCTCCCATTTTGGCATGGAAGTTTACCTCTTGTGCTCGCAATGTGTGGTGCAAACATTGCGCTAAAGCTTGAAATAGCATTCGGCTAACTGTGTATTATTCGTGAATGATTAAAATTATGGATTTCCATGTGTCGCGACCAAGTCCTAGTCCTTGCCCTCTTGTGTTTTCTTGCATCCCAACACCTAAGCTACGGAGCGGACTTGTCGCCGTAAATATTAAAAAATATATATAGCCATTGTGCAAGGATCGGCATGTCGATGCGCCCAGGACATAGGACCCGCAAACCTCGGCAAGCACAGCTGAAAATCATAAATCCAGGTCTTGCAAATCGTAGTTTACAGCTAGGGTCGCCAGGTACACGCATCTGGCCAACACATGAATCGTCGCTCGATTAGGCCTCGCGAAGCCTTGCCAAACGTCTTGGGGGTTTTCCATTTTTTATTGCCATCCCCATGACCTTCATGCTTGCCGGGGTCTCGAAGGCACTTCACCGCGACTTGGGCCAGCCTTCGCCTCCCACCTAACGTTTTTCCCACCCTTAAGACTTTTCCTCTGGAGGAGAAATTCTGACAGGAGTGGGGAAAACCGAGGTTTCCTCCACAGATTTTTCCAATGAGGAACCAGTCGACACACAACATTCTCGTTTTCGTTGTACACTTTACACTACTCTGGTACTTTCGTTGAACACTCTCGCCTTTCGTTAGACTAGTTGACTTCTCGTCTGAGAGTCAGTCAGATTGTATAAAGTTGTAAATAAATCCTATTTAAACTCTCAAGTTAGTCCCTTCCTGGAAATGCAAGAAGGGTGGTCCTTCGAGTAATATTCGTTGTAACTATAGTGGGCACACACGTGCAATCAAAGGTACAAAGCCGAACGATCGAATGATCAACCACGGTACTTACACCATGCATGCTTCTTGCAATCGACGCGAGGTGGAAAATTTCAATGTCGCATGAAGATCCGCGGTCTAGTAATAACGGATATTAATTCAAGGTGTATGATTTGGAGGCAACAGAATTGCTCATCCCTGGACGCCATAACTTCGCCCGAAAATTCCATGGCTCTTCTATGCATGGAACTCGACGAATAAAAGGTGCAACAACGTAACAGCTTGGCTATTCTTCGCCATCCTCGCCGCGTCATAATTCTCTGGAGATTTCATACATTCTGTATCCTTCCTTACCAGCCAGTATCAAGGTAATTACATAATTTAGTAGTTTAGTGGCGGGGAAACGAGAGTGGACGTTGGCGGTATGCATTTAATACCAGCAGCTGTTTCCCAAGAAAAAGGGAAAACATGCAGTCGTCCTCCCGTCGCGCCGAAGAAATTACTTTAATCACGAGATGAAGACAGAGTGTTTCTTCGCAACGCGCAACATGCTGACGCTGGTCTTTTTGTTCGCCTACTTTCTGGTGATTTTATGTTTATCGTTATTTCTGTTATGCGAAACGACCGGAAACGAGCGAGCGAATTGCGAAACCGACATGTGGGCGTATACTTTTTGCAAATATTTTCAACTATAACACAAATATTACGTTCTCAGAATGTGTGCTGCGATGAATGTGCTTTACTGGATCTTAATGTTCGCGGTGTTTTATCAATTAGTGTACCTTGATGCTGGAATCATCGGATGGATGAAGAGGAGAAATGCCCTATAGACGGCTTATTTTTTAAATAAATTTTTAGGAATTTTTTGCAAAGAAACTAACGCTATAATCCTTCCGAACGTTCAAGGGTACTTTACTTAACAGTATAACAAGTGCAAACATTTTTATGACAATAAAATTATGATAAATATAAAAGAAATAGAGCAGCGCAAATAGGCTCTTTTTCAAGATGCTAAGCAGCGCTGGATGTAGTGTCTGCGGTAGCTATTTGAAACACAC
The DNA here is from genome assembly GCA_028454255.1 of Halictus ligatus. NCBI lineage: Eukaryota > Metazoa > Arthropoda > Insecta > Hymenoptera > Halictidae > Halictus > Halictus ligatus. Next base: position 290,601 of record CM052132.1, read on the forward strand.
CAATATAATTTGTTTTGAATTTATTTAGAAATTGTAAGAATACGAACCATAAATGGTGTAAAAAATTACATATTTTAAAACTTACATTTTTAATACTATAGAATCCTATAGAATTATATTTGAAAAAAGTTGAAAATTTTGGATCCCCCAAAGTGAAGTTCAGCCAATGAAGTAATAACATTTTTTAACTCCATAAATACTTCGTTAATCCCCATACGTTCCTCGGGTGAAAGTTGATCCACTTTATCAGTTCGGATAATTGAGGTTCTACTACATACATATATCGTGAATTGGACAAGTAAATACGATGCTAATTGTATTGTATTTGGTATCGTTTTAATCAGAGATAATTAGAAACAAAAAAGGAATTGTCAAGGAGTATTGTCTCAACCTCTTTCACATATATCGAGACAATACTGTAACAAAGTTTCATGAAAATAGCTACACAATTCGTCGGAAGATTCGATAGAATTATTGGAAAAAGAATATCTCATTTTTTGGTTATCCATTAGAAGTTATTTCGCATAGGACGAAATATAATGAGAAAGTGCCACTGTGAATATGGCAGAGGTGTGAGACAGTCAGAAATGAGATGGTCCAAGCCCGGAATGGCATCGGAGAAAGAAACTTAATTTTCCCTTTAATTCGATTCGATGTCGCGCTCGTGACGGGGAAAGGAATCGAGGTTGCCGGAATATCAATCGGTTTAGGAAGAAATTGGTTCTTCATAATGTCTCGAAGCTGGCTGGCGTTGTGTCTTCGTGGGGTACCAGCAAGTATTACGTCCATTTTCACGGCTTTATCGGTATTGGTTCCCGATGCGCTGCTCTCAGAAATAGAGTTCAACGTAACTCCATTGCGCGATCGACTGCTCTGTCTCCTTAGAAAAGTCTTGCAGACGGGAAACTCAAAAATACATTTTTCTCCGTGTCCGTACAGTTCCAAGCACAGAGAAGGTAATTTGAAAAATTGTCTAACTTGATCCGTTTGACTCTTATTATAATACGTGAATGAATATTTGAATCTATGTAGCAATTTATTAATAAAACACCATTATGTTTTCAATTATTTTAGAATGAATAATTTCAATATTGGAATTAATAAATTGTATACATACAATGAAAGTCAGTGTAATAACTAGACTGCGGATTCTATGCATTTCTTGCAAAAATGGCTGGGTGTAATCTCAAACAAGAAAAAAATTGCACGAATTCAAGAGTGTCAATACATTTCTCACAACATTATAAAACCATTAGAGAGAGAGAGAGAGAGAGAGAGAGAGAGAGAGAGAGAGAGAGAGAGAGAGAGAGAGAGAGAGAGAGAGAAATAAATTCCTATTTGGTTCCTATGTCTTGCAATTAATGCAAACGATTTTTATTTTGTATACAACTTCGTAGTCTAATAACAAAAGAATCTAGATGTAGTCGTAGAGTACGAAATAATAGATAAAAAAGTGTTGTGTAGGCAAATGTAAGCTTTGATACCATAATCTATAAAGGTGGAAGTCAAATAATGGTATACTTTCTAATTTAATAAACTAGAATTTGTATTTACAGTGAATTCTCGATATATGTCAACAACGCAAAATGTATCTAGATCTATGTATTGACTTTTTCTTCGACATTCAAATCGATAAGCATTATGAAATTCGTGGATGAATTTTAGTAGAGTATAGCGATTCCTTCCAACATTTCAGTGGACATTTTAAACATGTTTTAGTTATCAGCTCTTAATTAGTCTGACCACTGTTTCACAAAAAAGCGCGCGTACACTGAAAAAATCAACAATACTCACAAAAAAATTATTTAATATATGTTAATTTTTGGTTACCATCTGGAATTACAATTTCCAGTCACAAATTTGAACTTGAAATGTTGTAAACCAACTTCCTTTGATGTATTAATGATTTAAATCGATAAAAAATAGTATAACATAGGATAGATTCAGTCCTATTCAATTCGTCATTGTATTATTCTTTTTTTTTAAATAGACTTGAAAGCTATAAATGCATAAACACTTGCAACTTGGTTGCCAATTTTGTAAATGTGAATTTCTAACAATTGAAAATGTTAGAAATGGTAGTTTAATGTTTCAGATTCCTAGCTTACATCGATCTTTTCATATGAAAATTCAGGAACTATTTAGCGTATTTTCGAGTGTAGCGTACTGGGATATTTTTTGTGCAATTCGGACACATTCACATTTCCTTGCGAATCACCCAATCTGAATCGGAAACACCCCGTACATCCAAATGGTTGCTACACTCACATAAATTAATGCTGGTTAAATTCGTTCACCTGGGAATTGCTGGCAATTAATCCTCTGGCGATACATACAGCTCTAACAAGTCTAGTTCCAGGAACTTTATCAGTAAAACGTTAATGCATGCGACATCTACTGGCTTACAGCTTTATAGTTTTCCGAGTAAAGCAGGCAGTTATGATAATTTAGAAGTTACTCGCTCATTACGTCGACCCACAAATCACGTCGTACCCATGTAGTTCGAAGCGAACAAATTCGCACTAATTTTGTCAAAAGGAAGTCCGAACGCAATCAAATAATCATAACTGCAAAAATAAATAATCGTTACATCAGAGTCGAACATGTTTTAACCATCTACATAAAATTAATAGTTCAAAGCAATGTTAATTATGGAACGATCTTATAATTTACGTAAATGATATAAATTTTATTTACCAACTTTATCACATATATTTTAACTGAAATAAATATATAAACGACTAAAGTAAAAATTTTATCAGATGCATTTTTACAAATGTAATGAAATATTTAGTCCATGAAACAAAAATTTACTTTTTTTTTCTTAAATTGGTGTTAACTTGGTGTTCTGAAAAGAATTCTTGTAAAGAGTCTACATTATACAGTTTAGAGTCTACATATAACAGTTAAAATTGGACAGAACGTTCTTTAGTCATAATAGAATTGTAAATATAATAACATAGAAGTAAATATAATATAATAATATAAACATAATAGAAGCGTAATTACAATAGCGAAATTACGAACTAAAGAGGACTCACTTTTAGTAGAATTGTATCACAATACCGTTGACTCAATTGTCTCGTGGGAACATCGTACAGTAATAAAATGATAATTGCGAGTTCCATTAAATAAGGTTGTTAAAATTGAATATAGAATGTTTCGGTAGGCGTAATCAAATTGTAAATTTATATTTTAGAATAGAGTTTCGAGACATTGTAATGGCAAAGCTATAAGCTGAAGAGGATGTACATTTTAGTAATTATATTATGATATCGTTAGTTCAATTGCCCCGTGGAAACTAAATTACGAGGAAAGTGAGAATGCAGGCTTCAGAATGCTGAGGGATTAGAGTATAGCGTTCAAGCAATCTAAAGTGGTCTCCTCAATTTAACGAGGTGGAGCGGTCACACATACACGAAACGATTTTCTCCCGGTATTGAACAATTGTCTGGGGAAATAATCGTGTTCACGGGCTCGAGGCACATGTATCCAGAACGATTACGAGGTTCCATTTTTATTTTCGGCCATTTTCTTTACTGCGAAAACAGTGGATCAGAATTTGGATATCTTCAGTAAATCTGTACAGTATTCGTACAAATTTTGAAAAATTGGACCAAACGCCGTGAGATTTTTTGTCACGATTTTTCATTTTTTCATCACTGCCTATAACAAAAATGTAAAGCATTGGCTCTTGTAAAGCTAAGTAAGTTATATACATGTATAAAGTTTCATACAGGCATTGTGAGATGTAAAAATCATTGTTTATTTAAATCACAATTTCTTACAATATTTGCTATTTTCAGTCAATTATATTTTGTAGCAACCTTGATCGATTTTTATGAAACCTTATGCACGTATACATACAGGGTGTTTGAGAAATCGTGGCACAACCGGCATGGGGACGATTCCTCACATAAAATCCAGTTGAAAATAAGGAATCTAGTTTTTTTATATGGGGCTTCATTTTCGAGAAAATTCAGTTTGCAAAATTCGTTAGGTATGCGAGTACTTAGAATTTGCTTTGTTCGTTCGGTCTAGCCTGCAACTTCCATTGCTGTTTCCATCTGTAAACAGTGTCGTTTAGGAAATGGTGTGACTTTAATCACTAACAAGATGTCTCTATATTGTTTCTAAACACAAGCGGCAATGGGAATTTCGGGCTGGATCGGATGAATGAAGTAGACTCTGTCTAAGTGCACGCATACCTAACTAATGTTCAAACTCGATTCTCTCGAAAATGAAGGCCCGTATGAGAAAACTATATTCCTTATTTTCCACGATTACCCGAACACGATGTATATAACTTACTTTGTTAGATCTACAAAAGGCACCTTCTAAATTTTCATTACAGACATACATACATATATTACTTAAAAATCGTGACTTTTACTTGTTTCTTCGCGATTTAGTTATTTAGACATTAGCTAGTAAACTAATCCTTTTAACATCTTAAAGAAATTCAAGCTGTTTGGTCCACATTTCAAACGGTTATTCGTTTTTAAAATATTCATGAATACTTTTTACACTGACTGTATTGTATACAATTTCAACTAATACTGTCTGTTTTGTTAAACTACCATTTTTTAAAAGAAGAAAAGCACAGTCTACATTTAACATACATAGCGTCTCTGAATTGAAAATTAAACATTTATCAATAATAAATATGTATCAATCGATAGAGAATCATTAATGAACAGTGATGAACAATATTGGTTCGATAATGAATATTACTGAGCATAATTAATCATTCTCATGATAAATGGGACCGTTTAAGTTAAAAAGCGTAAAGTTGAGAAAACGGAATATACGAGCATGCGTTGAAGACAGAATAGCGTAAATCGTCGAGAATGCGTTTCAAAACAGAAATTAAACTCGATTGTGTCATTGTGCTATGGAACCTTGGTGTGCCGGTAATTTCTTTATGTAATTACTTCCTACGGTTATCTGGTGGTAAATGTTAGCAAGGTCAAGTCTGTATCGGTGGGAATTTCCAATTAAACTCAGTTTCCATTTGAAAACATAACTGCCATCTTATTGCACAGCTATATGCGAGAGAGAGAGAGAGAGAGAGAGAGAGAGAGAGAGAGAGAGAGAGAGAGAGATGGCAATGTCAAATACAAGAAATGAAACTGCCACTTGTTTCGTGCTGAGTTTGTCTTCACTGCGAATTTACATTATTCTAAAACAATAATAACACAACCTTTAAATTTGCATTTAATCGATATTTTATTTTCTAATAATCAGTTCCACGAAAAACGTTTCTATTAATTTGCTATAACAGATTATGTTCCGTATACTGAGAAAGTGAATAAAAAATGTGACTTTTCTTATTATTTGAAACTTCAATTGCCCATTTATTTTATTGTGTAATCAACGAGCATCTATCGACTTCTTTTTGTATTCATCTCAAAACCATAATCATTTCTTTTTGTTAAGTTCCGAGAACAGTTTGACGTTGCATGCTAACTCTCTTCCCGAGGCTGCCACGCGTCTTACACAATCGTCATGATTAGATTTAATAGCAATCCACACCGTTATTGCCCACGTTATACTTACATTTCATATAGGTGAAGACAAGAACTGAATTTCCTCTTACTCTATTTCTTCTTCGAGTCTGTAAGATTTTAAATACACGTTATTAATCACTGGTTCACGCTGATAATGACCTAGATGCGACACTAAACATTAGAGCAAAGTGACAGAATATGGGATAGTATTTTAACACACGCGTGCAAAATTAAATCATTAAAGGTACAGTCGGATAAGAAGGCCAAAAGTGCCCTTGAGTCGAATTATATGGCCGACGTGACATTCGATAAGAAAAATTCTATCAAGAAAAAGCATACTCTGTAAAATTTCAAACCCTATATCTCGATCGGAAGGGTAGTTATGGGTTAATATCGAAAAATCAGTATTTGCGAATCTGAGATATGTCCAGCACCCAAATACCTACTCTGTAATTCGTTTCAGATTTTTAAATTGAAAATCCAAATTTATGGAGCTGCTGAGACGGTATTTAAGATATGATTTT
>CM052132.1:296734-320487 GCA_028454255.1 Halictus ligatus
CATCCTGGTTTAGCAGTAGATCTACGGTGTACTAAAACTGACGATTTGACATTATTGTATAAAAATAATAAGAGTACACATAGAGTGTGTAATTCTGGGACAGATGCACCACATTTTGTTTTCTGTTTATACAAATTTTATTGAAAATAATTGAAAGTATAGGCAGGCGTAGCTTAATTATTTATTTAAATCTCTTTAATAATATATAAAATTAAATGAGTAAAACATTTATTTTAATATATTAATATGATTGAAACTCTTATCTTGAAACGTTTGTAGCTCATTGCAACGTTGACCAATTTCGATGAAATTTTCATATACGTTACTGGAATCTACAAAACACATTTCTTAAATTATCGTTGTAGGCTCAGATAAAAAAGGTTAAAAACCATCATTTTTTTTATTTTTTTATCATTCCAACCAATTGCAGTCTAAAGAAATTTTTGTTTACTCTTTGCCTAGCAAACTAATCAGTGTAACATTAAAAAAAAATCAAGTCATTTGGATAAATCTTAAAAAAGTTATGTGATTTTTAAGATTGTGCACTTAATATTGTTCCCAACTGTATGCACAGTTGATCCAAAAAGTATCTGAACATAAAATTCTGATTCTCAAGAAATGGGCAACTTGTTGCAATTTCGCAAAAAACAATAGATGAGCAATAAAATTGGACTCAGATTTTGCTTTGGCACGTTCATTTTCCTCTAAAATATTTTTACATGATGTATCAGATGAAAAACTGAAAACCTATTTCTTCTAAAAAATTCTATAAACCTCTGTAAAAACATTAAAATTTTTTTCGTCAATGAATCTTCCGCGGATTTAAAGATTGAAGTCTCCCCTTTAAAACGTCACCTTCAAAAATAATGTACGATTCTTTTTTACTGTTTCATGCAACAGAAATGAGGATTAAGTTCGGTGGTGTAAACTCCTCGTGGCGTACCTTATGTCAAGTTCGCTGTATACCTTTCGTTTAAACCTCAATGAAACAACTAAAAAAAAAAAAAGAAGTCGTAAAGGAGAGACTTCAATCTTCAAATCTAGAGAAGATTCATTCACGAAAAAAATTTTTCAATGTTTTTAGAAACGCTTCGATTGATAACATCTTTGAGGAAAAACATGTCTTCAGTTTTTCTCCTGTCGCGTCGTGCGAAAATAAATGATGGTTAGTAAATGGATTATTATTGCACTATTTGTTTTCACGAAATCTCGAGACTGGACAATTTAATATTCGAATACTTTTGGATCCACTGTTAGGTATTTCTTTTTCTCGTTACAGTGTTTTCTCGATATATGTCCCAAATATCTAGCCGATAAATGTCCCAACACAATGATATTGTGGACATATATCGAGAAAACACTGTATTTCGAAATCGTGTGAGAAAAAGAGCTGGGTGAATTATATTCTGGTTTTTGTTTCCGTTCTTTAGCATTTGACCCAGAAAGAAACAAATTCATTGAATAATTCCTCAGCTTTATAATTTGAACAATTTCAAATGAAAAAATTTCGGAATCCGGTCATTTTGACGGATCTCGCAGTTCTGGCGTTAAAGATCCTCATTTCGTAGAATGTTATTACTGGAGTTCCACAGAGGGATTAATTAACATTTGAACGGATTGGAACGGTGCCTATCGGGCCTGGTGCTACTGTCGAAATATTTCGATCGATAAACCGTCGATCGCGTTCCGCGGTTGCTGGCGCGATAATGGCTTGTCGGTCATACCTTGTCAATTTTCGTTAACTCGTTGAACATGCAAAGTTCAGCTCCGGTTGCGTTCAATGCTGTCGCGGAGATTAGAATCCCCCGATTATACAGATTAAACTTGTCGTTCGGAAGCCGAGTCGCCGTTTCCTTCGTTGATTAAATTTTCTGCGTATCATCCGTCTCGTAGAAATATACTTGCTCACCAAAGTATTCCAATGCCCCTTAAAACAGTACAACTTCTTTGAAATTCGACCAAACGACGACGTGCAAAAAAGATTTTGAAACATTGCAATTTGCTAGGAATTATAAGAGCAAATAAAAAAGGCAAAACTTTTTTATTTGAGCCTGTAAGGAAAATTTAAAATATGCGTTTCGTACATCTATGTTAGTTATATAAAGACTGAAAGTTCCATCGAAATCGGTTGACGCAGATAAAAACGGCACGCATCAAAAACTGACCAAAGCTCGTGAAAAACTTCGATTTTCAGCACATCTAACTATTTGTAGCTAGCGTGTATAATAATAGATTTCGATGAAATTATCAGCATGCGTATAACTATTAGGTCTACCGGAAAGTTCTGTCCGTTTTTGAATTGAAAGAAAATAACACAATTTTCATATATTTAATACAGATAGATAGTGAGATCTCTCTCTCTCTCTCTCTCTCTCTCTCTCTTTAGAGAGATAGTCATATATGTGTCAAATCAACATGTGCATATGGATTGAAACTTGAAGTGACACTATCGGACAGAACTTTTCGGAAGACCTAATAACATGGATCTACAAAATGCATATTTTAAATTTTCATTACAGGCTCGAACGACTTCCGTTTCCGGTCAGGTAAGAGAATGAGGTGTTTAATAGAGTGTGCGGAAATCCTGAGTGAAAGTGTGGAAAGAAAGGTGTGTGGAGAAGGGGGGAGCAGATCAGGCGTTAGTGAAAGGGATAAGGGCAGGAAGACATGTTAGAGAATGCTGGAGGGAAGAGAAAGTGAGGGAAAAGAGAGGTTAGGTCCTGCAACGGTAGAGAAGAGGGCGTGGCATTACCTCTGGAGGGAGAGAAATGTGGCGTGATCTAGCGAGAGAAGGATAACTTAAGGAGGCGGGAAATTTGAAAAGGAGATAATTAGAAAATATGAAAGAAACGCAAAAGAAATGAGTGAGGGAGGTGGGGAAAAAAGGGGGTGGGGGGAAAGTAGAGGAGGGGGCGGGAAAAGGAAGAATAGGGAGGATTATGAAAGATGAGAGATTAGAACGGTGGTTTAGTACGGAAAGGTTGGAGAGTGGAGAAACTGGGGGGAGAAAAAGGGGCATTAGAAGGAGAGGGGAGGGAGGAAAGAGAAGTGTTTGAAAGAAGTGACAATCAAAAAGATCGCCAAAGAAGGCAAAAGAGGAGGAGGGGACTGAAGGTAGGACGATGGAGGAAATAATGAGAGGGTTAATAGGGGAAGTGTGGGGGTTGAAGGAAGAGATGAAGGAGGAACGGAAAAGGTGGATGGAGGAGTGGAGGAAGAAAAGGGAGAAATGGAGGGAAGAGAGGAAGGAGAAAGAGAGAAGATGGGAAAGGATAGAAAAATGGTTAGAAAGAATAGAAGGAAGGGTTATAGAAGTAGATTGAAGGGTAGAGGAGATAGAAAGGAGGGAAGGGGAGGAGAGGAAAAATGGGGAGAAGGAGGGATAGTAAAGAAAATTGAGAATTGGGAAATTGTAAAGAAAAACAAGAGAAGAATTAGGAGAATAAAGGTATTTCAAGATAGGAAGGAAAGGCAAGAGAAGAGGAAGAACATAATAATAAAAAGGATACAGTTAGAGGGACAGAATGTGAAAGAGGAAGTAAGGAGGGTGTGGGAACAGTGAACAGAAGAAATAAGGAAGATGGGGAAAGAAGGAAAAGACGGATGTGGGATGGTGCAAGTTAAAATGGCGAATTTAGAACAAAAAAGGAAAGTAATGGATAGAAGGAGGTTACTAAAGGGAAGAAAAGAATGGTTAGACGATGATCTGACAGAGGAAGAAAGGAGGCCACGATGGAAGATAGAAAGTGAAGCGGAGAAGGAAAGAGAGAAGGAAATGCACGTACAGGTAGGATACATGAAAATGTGGGTAAATGGAAGAATGAAGAGATGGAATGAGATAGAGGAAGTGTGGTATGGAGATCAGGGAAACTGGAAAGGGGTGAAGGGAGGGAAGAGGGAAAGAGGGGGAAAGCAGGGTACAAGATAACTCTCTGGAATGTGGCAGGACTAAGGAATAAGGACACAGAGTTTTGGAAATGGAAATGTGGATAGAAGATGGCAGTGGAGAATGTGGAAAGTGGTGGAAAATGAAGGAGGAGGCGAGGAGTGGATGAGAAAGGTGGATGAATGGAGAAAGGGAAGAAAGGAAAAGAATGTCTCTTTAAATATATGTATATCAGAGGAATAATTAACAACAATAAAAACAAATAAATGAAAATTTTAACCAATCGAAAAGTAAAAATAACATGTTTCAATGACGTTGTATTAAATTACAAGAATTCATTTAAAGCCTACAGGTGGGGAATGCAGAATTTAAGTACCTAACTCCTTCCATATCTGAACCATAGGTTGAACAAAATTAGGGTAGTACTAATGATTTTGTGCTTTGTGCTATTGATAAACCTATGGGACGAAAGCGTAAAAGGGAGAGAGCGAGGAGGGAGTTGGCTCTGTAAGGAGAGCTGACGGGGTAGAGGTAGCGAAAGAAGTATAACCGCCACTGGCCATCGTTGTCATGATCCCGATGACTCTCCTGCGAAATTATTAGGATTTCAAGGTCGTTCTATTAAACACGGATAAATGCACAATAATGTTTGCCATATCATACAACAAGAAAAAATGCGTGTACCATGTACACAAAAAAACACAAGTCACCTTGAAAAATCATTAAAAAATAAAAAATTCATAAAAAAAACGATTGTTCCATCTGATTCATCTTTTCAAACCATTCAAGTTACGTTAGAAACATTTTATGTATTTTCAGAGATAGAGGAGATATTTAGGTGAAACACCTTATTTAATAAACGTGTAGAATACAACAGTGTTATTTTTATTAAAACGCTTTTAACATTTGTATTCTGAAATCGGATATTTCATATGCAACGACCCAATATTTACGGCGACGTTTGATAGTTAAATGTGTCTTTAACGAAACGTTGTCTTTCTTTTCCGAAAAAATTGTTTTCGAGCTTGTTCTGCTTCAGAAAACAGTTGTTCATACGGAGTTTTTAATGGCATTTTTTAAGGAACTGCTTCGATAAGTGTTATTACGAAAGACATACTTCAGGATCTGTGTGTTCCCGTTGTTCTATTTCTTTATTTGTATTTTACACTTTGCCTTTTTCCCTCCTTTTCATCTCACTTCCACATTAATACCTTGCAATCGTGACCGTCCATCTTCGTTGTTTCTCAAAATATACTCCAAATCTTTTCCCTATTCAATTCTTTTTCGCTATTCAATCCGATATCGACATTTATTCGATACACAAACAGTAAACGTCTCCAAGCGACTACGAAAAAGAAAATCAAATAAAATTGCAAATTGATTAATACTATTTTCAATCCATTGAAAGTATTCGTAAAAGGAATAAAACGAAAATTCTCGATCTGATGATACTGCGAAATATCTGCAGTGTAGAAGAAGATGAGCTTCTTTCGAATCCAATATTCTCAGTTCGAATGCATTCAGAGCGACTATATGGGGTGTAGAATTTTGCATTGCCGACGGGATTTAGTATGATGCCTTCGACATGAACTCTGTGCATTTGGTAAGCGGTAAGTACCAGTATAGGGTCCGACACTGACACCGTTGCAGTCATAAAACGCCATTATCGGTAGCGAACGCGCCAAGATTATGGAAGTCGATATCGATGATGTCGATGTCACAAGAATCGAGTTTAGGGGGTGTCATCGGGGACGCGAGTACTATCGAGCGGCATACTGAAACTTCCGAGACCAAATCGCAGTATCAAGAAAGTCGGTAACAATTACGTGTAGATTCTCCATTTAATGTTATTCAGCGGTATTGAAATCACAAAATATAGTATGAACGTCCATCAAATAAAATTAGGATATTTTTATTAACCATAGAGTGGTCAGGCCCGGTCTCATAGACCGACTTTGTTTACTCATAACCGAAGGAGAGATTGTTTGTTCATGAATATATAATAATTTCCATTATTGTACTTCTATTACTTCTTAATTAAAAACAATGCATTATATGTGTCTTGTTATTCGAACCCAGTGACATTTTTAGTAAAAATTAGGTTTGTGATATCAACATCAGTGGCGTTACGAACTCTCTAGGGTTAAATTAATTTTATTTTGTCTGTTGTTAATAAAATCGACGCTCCAATCAAAGTAATCCTTTTAATTATGACACGAGGGAATTTAAAAATATTGATTTTTGGTAACTGTTCACATCCTGATTTTTCGCAGTCTCTGGTTACGACTATGCGTATTACGTATAACTGAAAAAGGGGAATTATGCCGAACTAATTTTCGTTGTATTAGAGGCGTACGAGCAAAGTAATTTCAGCGACTAATACCAGCATGTAATACGCCGAATTCGCAGGATCACACTCGACGCATACATACACGCGTCTTGCATAATTGTTTCTGTCGCGTAGAGTTCGCTAGAGAGTTTCGCGAAAACAGAACTGCACGCAAGTGTTGCGAGCGTTGAACAAGCGGAAACTAAATGTTGCTGAAGCTTCTATCGGAAATCTGCTCGAAATGGCAATGGAACTTCAAGCATGGATTAACTTTTGACGCCGGGGAATCATCCGAAATTAATTACTATAGTCAAACTACACTGATCGCGTTCTATAATTCTACACGGTGAATGTTATTTACAAATATGCGGTCATATTGTCTCCTAATCGTGTAAAATGAAATTTGGCGACATTTTTTGATATTGCACTTCTTTGAAATAACTATAAAATAATATGAAAAACGAGGAAATGGACAGATATTATGGTACCAGAGGTGAAGAAATTTTTAGGTCTAATAGTTTTAATTGGACAAGTAAAAAAGACTACTCTTTCGACTATTCGACAACTGATGCAAGCATAGAAAATCCATGTTTCTCTGAAGTAATGAGCAGGAACAGATTTTTACAAATAATGCAGAGCTGGCATTATTGGAACAATGAGGATATTCCTCTCAATTCGAATAGGCTTCTTAAAATTCAACCTGTTATCGATTATTTAAAAAAAAAGTTTATTGAAGTTTATAAACCACTTCAACAATTGCCTTTGGATGAATGTGTAATTCCTTGGAGAGGCAGACTTTCGATTAAAACATATAATCCAACAAAAATAACAAAATACGGAATACTTGTAAGAGAAAAAATTTAGAAGACACTATTTTAACGGTTATCGAACCTTATTAGAATATGTGGCACCATAATTATCAAGATAATTATTGTTAATATGTGTCAATATGCCAATAATGACTGTGTCAATATACCTAAAACTCTTCTACAAAATAAAATCCGAGTATATGGAACTATTCGAAAGAGGTCTTCCATTATCACTCCAAACAATAAAAGTATTTTCTAGAGACCATGACATTTTACTAGAAGTATGGAACAATTGCAAAAGAAATGAAAATATGATTTCAACAACACATTCGCCACAATGAATGGAATCTAGAAATAGAAATAACAGATCAGATGTCCCAATGAAAAAGCCTGATTCAATAATAAATTATAACAAACATATGAAGGGCGTAGATCGTGCGGATCAATATCTATCATATTATTCAATTGTGAGAAAGATAAAAAAGTGAACTAAACGAGTTGTAATGTTTTTATCAACTGTGTACTTTTTAATTCGTTCAAACTATAGACAGTGCTAAATGGAAGAAAGATTAGATTAAAAAATTTCCTGCACAAAGCGGCAATTTCGTGGATAGAAGATTGCGAATCGAAGGAAAATGATGGCGCAATAGAGTTAGAGTGAACGTGTAGTTTATATGCACACAGTTTACTTACGAAAAACAATATAAAAATGATTATACAACCTGAATAACATAATGAAATAATATAAATGATAGTACACGAGAACAATTAGCTTTACGCAACAACATTTCGAACACTACCATTCGTGCCGCGAATTATAACCTATTCACAGAAAATAATGGAGATTCATCTTATACAGCAAACACTTCTGAGCCCACAAGGAGAACATCCAGATTCGACCATTCAGGAAGATTATTCAATTTGTAAAAGCAAAAACTCGTAAATATAGTACCTAGTGATCGATGTAGAAAACCCCAAAGACAATGTAGAGTGTGTGCCATTAATAAAAAAAGAAGTAGAACATGTTTTGTCTGCAAATTTTGCTATGTTCCATTACATAAAGGTGACTGTTCCGAGCGATATCACAGTTTGAAAAAATATTAAATTATTACTTATTTGGAGAAAATTATTATATGAATTATGGAATCTTATTTAAATATTAATCTGAAAATAATTCTCGTAGATAAAATAAATATTGTTTAATACTAATGTTATGAAAGTATAATAATGTTATTAGATTTAATTACCCTATAAGAATAGAACGCGAATAATTTCACAAAGTTTGGTTTAACATTTTTATAGGCATAAGAAAAAGCGCGTATACAGTGACGAGCAAAAGTGTAAACACACTTTGCTAGTTTTACTTGAAACGTGATAATAGAACCTATTTTTCAATTGAGTGATAAAGATTAGGTACTAATAATTACAGAGTGAATAGGATGAACAAAACACAGCAGTTTATTTTCGTTAATATTGACAATATACGGAATATTTATCGAAAATAGGGATTGAAAACAATTTTTACTCGTCGAAATAAAGCTTTAAATTAATATTTTGCCCATTTTCCTTTACTTTTTTATACTGCTTCTAGCCTGCATGCCATACTATCAATGTTATATAACTAACTCAATGTTGTACAATTCTTTTTCTGCCCTTTTGCACAATTCATGAACACCTGAAGATGGATTGACATATTTTGCTAGCCATCTCTTCACAATTGCCCACAAATTTTCGATTTGGTTTATATCTGGACTTTCCAGCCAGGTTTTTAGGGTCCCCGTCTTGTTGGAATAATACTTCATCTTCAGCAAATTCATTAGAATTAACAACAGAAAGTAAATTATTTTGCAAAATATTTAAATAATGCTCTTTGCTCATGATACCTTCTATCTGAACTAAGGAACTAACACCCGTATGAGTAAAACAACCCCAACACATAATTGAGCCTCCCCGAACTTCATAGATTGTTTTATGCTACTTGCTCGATTACTATTTTCGGATGAAGTCCAGTACCAAGACCTTCCATTAGATTCAAATCTATTAACTCTTGTTTCGTCAGACCATATAACTCTTTTCCAATCTTCTGTTGTCCACTCTTTGTATATGTGAGTAAATGTTTTTCGTAGTTTAATATTTTTGTCTGAAAGCACTGGTTTGCGTTTCTTTTCTTTCGCTTTTAACTCGATTCATTCACTTGTATTTACTCCAACGTCTTGAGCCGCGATTTTTCGAGTTTTATGATTTTCAGACCAAAGACAAAAAAGTAAAAAATCTTTATTGCAGAATGAAATAATACTGTTTCTTTTATCTGTACTAAGTGGTTTCATCTTGACTTACATACGCGTGTCAACTAAATTTCAAATAGGAGAAAAACTGTGTAAATACCAGTCTAAGCGTGTCTTACTACAGTTGGCTATCAGTGTTTGTCGACAATTTCATTTCCCTAGCATTTGTGTACTATCCTAATCGTTTCAAAACTGTAAACAATGCTTCAAATCCTTATTTTTGTAAAATATATATTGTTAATATTATCTAGCATAAACTGTTATGTTTTGTTTATCATATTCGCCATATAATAATTATTAAGCATTATCATTCAACTGAAAAATAGGTTGTATTATCAGGTTTTATGTAAAATAACGAAATGTGTTTACGCTTTTGCTCATCACTGTTAGGGAAGTGCTTACAGCCGAATGACTGGTGAGACGTGTGTAGGATGTTCAATCCCTACCGGTCGGTAAAGTGTTAAATGTATGGGCACACTTTTGTCCAGATAGAAACAAGAAAATGTATTCGACTAGGTTTGCAATTTTGTAAATTGGGAACGAGCGACCCCAGCGAATTTGACCGAATTAAATGACGTCGTTCCGTCGACAGATAATATATACCAATCCACTTGCACTAATAAGGTACTCTATTTTATTGGGACATTGTTTATGGTTCCGGCAGTTCTATCTACAGAACGGATTCGTCCGCGGTGAAATTATTGGGAATAAAAGTTTATGACACGCAAGATATTTATCGAGAAGCTAACTAGTCGCGAAATCTGTACGCCGTGACAGGGATATGAATAATGAACAAAGTTTCACAACTATAAGGACGAATAGCAGCGCTGTGTATTCTGAACCCGGACGCGTCAGTTCCAACTTCGCACAAAACGCCAGAACGGAACATTGTGCTAACGGAAAATACTTCAAACTTTCGACTGGCAAAAAATGGAAAAGGAAAAAGAGAAACACGCGTAAACGATCGATCATTGGACTTTTATTACCCTTCACTATTTTTCATGTGTGAATTAGGTTGCTTTCTGGTCGGATCAACTATTATTTCGAACAATACCACTTACACCTCCGTGGTGTGTTAACCGTAGTAAGAATTCGACAAAACTGAACTAATTTATTCAACGATGACTGGAAAGTTACTAATGGTTTCTAACTTATGGATTACAAAGAATTTAAGAATTTGAGATGTTTGCTGAAATTTAAGGGTATTTTCATATCACCATCGCGAGAGGATTCGATATATTGGTCAGACAATACCAATTTTATACTGTTGGGTGATTCTTATACACTTTGTCATCTTAAAACCAAATCTGAAAGCAGGATTGCTCCATCGCGCAACGTTTTAAAAAAAATTTTGGTTTTTGTAAAAATGCCGGATTTTGATACCAAATGACGTGTTACCCAAAAAACTAAACACACGAGAAACAACAATGTTTTGTTACGATTGATCAAATCGAATACTACGCTTTGGATCTCTAGATATTCCTTTCCTTTTGTTTCTTTACTGTAAGTCCAAAATATTTGACCTTTTTGAAAGTGTCATTGTGTGGTAGTTTCTTTGTCTCCGCAAGTAGGTTTCATTTTTTTTAAAAAAGCAGACTCCTGCGCATTTGGCAAGCTTTTGAAATCAGTTGCCCCACATTAGCAACCTTTACCGTGTACACAGATTTTGCATCAAGGGATATCTGTAGTTTATGCGAAGTTTACGATTTCAGAATGGCTCAGATTGCTTGTGCTACGGGATTAAGGGTTGAATGTAGGTTGCGGACTTTCGGTGTAAGCCACGTACATTACATGCGAACCGACCCTTCGCCAGCAGTGCATTCTAGCTTCAGTAGAGAATTGGGAAAAGCAACTGCCGGCGTCTCCCACCCCGAGACTTATATTCGCATGTATTGTTATGCATGGTCGAGTTGTCGATCAATTTTTTTTTTTCGTTTAATCAACTGCCCGGCAACAAACAGGCTGGCTACTGGCCCGTGGCGAACATATGTACAGAAATGGATTATCGTGACAGACACGTTTCGAAACCAATTTGTTTTTGCATTCCGGAAATGGTTCTGTAGTGTCTGCGACTCGTCGATTGGAAGGTGTCGCATTCGATTTTTATTTAAGACCTTCGGACTGCGAATTTCGCGCATTTATAGCGCTCACTTTTGTTTCGCGTGTGAGGTTCCTTGTACCGTGTAAAATTTTGAAAAGACGTTTTACTTTATGAAGCTCTTCATGAATGAATTTCTTAAGAATGGGTTCACTTTCTGGTAAACAAAGTTCTGAGTATGATTATGGACAAATTGAAGAAGAATTGTGACCACATACATTTGGCCTTGACTGTAATATGCTATGTTACGCTATGCCTTTTTCTAGAAATTTTACGTTTTAAATTAGTAAGTAAAATATGCATACCACTGTGTTTGTACATTTCTTTGCTACGTCTGTCTTGTGATGTCATACTTGCTTCAGAAAGCGAGTTTTCTGTCGAATATTACAAATTACTCCACGATGAGATAGAAATTCGCAATTCGAAATTTGAAATTCGAAAATGTCTAGAAAAAAAGGCACAGCGTAACATAGTGTGACAGTCAAGGCCAAATTCCTGCCGGCCCCCCTATGTCATGCAATACCGACCAAAATTATTTTTTGGCTTTCTCGGTCTGCAATTTATCAAAACAAATGAATATAGCTCGAAATATGTGTAAATATGTTTCGTAGCCATATTGATCGTTCCATTGGTTTCGCTATTCTGATATATTAAACGTGTAAGTTGATATTTCGATTTGGTACCGACACGGTAACCGACTTTGTACTATTATGTATATTATATCTAGTCTATTAAGTATAATAAACAGCCCCTGTTTTGGAATTTTCTTTGTATGTCATACACCATAATCTAAAACGTTTCCCCATGTTTGTAGTCCAGTGCCGACCATACAACTGTCGTGTAGTAAGTTCAATCTGTTAGCAACTGAAACGAAGTTAGAAGATGTTCATTTGATCTTCCTTCTTCCGTTTCACACAGAAAAATGTCCGAAATTCCAAACCAGAAAAAAGGAAAATTGATAGAGGAGAACATGAATGCGGCTTTGAAGCTACTCTTCGAATTTAAAATGACGCAACGAAAGGTTGCTGAGACTTTGAATGTACCAAAAACTACATTGGGAGATTGATTCCGAGCAATTCGAGCCTGTGAATGTGCAAATTTAATTCCTCAAATGGGTAAATTTACAGGAACATTTAATATAGAGTTAGAAAAACAATTGATTTTGTATGTGAAAGACCAAGATAGTTAATTCATGCCGTTTAGCAAAAGAGAGTTTCAAAAATTTGTACTATGACTGAAGAAAAAAAGATAAATGCGGAGAAAAGAAAAGCAGAAAGAAATCATAGAGCAAGTGAAGCAGAAATAAAAGTTGCAAAAAACGAAAAAGTAAACAATCGGAAGAAAGAGAAGCTGCAAAATACGAAAAAGCAAATGAAAAATACGAAAAACTGAATAAAACAAAACATCTAAATGTTGAATTGATGAATTTTAACATATAAATGTTAAATGTTTTACTCTTACAAATAATCAATCCTTAGTATAGAATTTCACAAAATTAATTTCTTTCCTTTGAATAAGCTCCATATGTGCCACAAATTTCTTTTTAAAATTTTAATTTTTACCAACTTTAGGCCAAGATATACAAAGAAGAAAACTTAGTGCGATCTGTACTGCACGACTACTGTTTGGTATCAAATCGATTGTGAGTATGCAATGTAAGATTTGTTTTTCTATTCGTTTAAGATCTTAAGTTTTTCTATTTTTGTTTTTCATAAAATTAAATGCTCTATCATATTTTGTTATATCTATTCAAGCATAAAATTTGTATAACTTATTGTGTAAATTTCCATTTTCACAAATTGTTTTGTCCAACCAAGAACTAATAGAAATTTTCTCTTACTAATCAGACAATTTTGAATAAAGTAAATATATTATTAGTTATTGTTAATATAGACAATGATTAATGTCTGCTCACATGAGCTTATTGATTTTGTAAATATATATTTACACATTAACATCGATGTCGTCGGAATATTTATTCCAGAACATTTTGCAGAATTTCAACTCTCAACAAGTTGGAATCAGATTTTAATTTCTAAATTTACAGGTATCCACTAAACAGGTAATAAACTCTATCGATTAATAGAATTCATAATGAAGACCCAATCGAGGATTAAATCCATCCTGCAAAAATTGAATTTTACGTGACGTTCAGTTTAAATCTTTCATCATGCTGATGCATGATAGATGAATTTCAATATTGTAGGACAGAGTGGAAGGAACGATTTCAGTCGTTCGATGACGTCAATAATCGATAAATAATTTACTTGACTCGAGAGGAGGAGCTCCACGTGTTGCGGATGATGAAAGGGGTTTCTCTCACTCCCTACTCTTTTGTGGAATAGCAATTTCAGTTTCGCGCGTTCGTATAATTTATATGAAATTATACGAAATTCCACGACGCAGTAGGCCCAAATCTTTTAATAAGTGGAACTCCATTCATATGAACCTGTCGGGAGACAAATTAATTCACATAATCGGGTGATTCATATAATAGGAGTCCACCTATCTTAAATCACTGATTATAATTCATTATAATAATTGATCGTTCATTTAATAGGAGTTCACGTTCATATAAGATGATTTCGCTCAGCTGGAGTTCAGTCAACCAGGCAATGCTAAAATTTAGTTCATATAAATGGAGTTCGTATGAACGGAGTTCCCTGTAAATGCAAAGTTATGCCACTTTTACGCTCTATGTTCTTATAATTAACGTGTTGATTTCTTTTTAAATTTCAGCCGCTTTATTATATCACTATCGTGAATGTCTAACAATTATAACAGTAAAATAGTAAGTTATTATGAAAGATCTTCAACTTTTCGTTTTTGTACTATCTGTTATTAATTTTAATGCGCATCGTCATTCTGCGAATGATATGTTAAAGAAATATTTATGAAAATAGATTATAGATTTTTATGTAAAAATTTTGTGAAGTCGACGCAATCTATTCATGATAGAAAAATTGAAGGACATCTATGTGTACATAGAACGGTGGGTGTAGCTAATTCAATATAAAAATAATTGTGTTATCTATATGCGGGTGATGCAGCAGTTAAAGCGATGCAGCAGTTAAAGCGATGCAGTATTAAATTAGATTTGAATTTTGAATATTACATATATGGCTTAACATACGACCTTTACCATAATTCCGTCTGAGTATGTTATCTAAATAATTGTATTCCTTCCATGTAGTACACACTTAACTCTATTAGGGAGAGGGGAATTAGAAGTTCGAAATTTCGGTACACGTGTGGTATTACCGCAGCATCTTATGAAATTATAGTTTCGCAGTGCTTAGCATGAATTTCGAAGCATTAACATTCACTTT
This sequence comes from Halictus ligatus, assembly GCA_028454255.1. Lineage (NCBI taxonomy): Eukaryota > Metazoa > Arthropoda > Insecta > Hymenoptera > Halictidae > Halictus > Halictus ligatus. The sequence continues at coordinate 311,471 of CM052132.1, forward strand.
GACGGGAACCGATTGGCGTTGAATCGAAATTCTATTTAGTTGCGTGCCAAATAAGACGGGTAATGCTGCTCCATCATATCTGGGAAATAATTTTCCAAAGAAGTGCGTCTTAAAGTTACACAAACGTTTCATCGTTCGCGCAACATTTCTATTGTAACATTCTACCGTGTAGTCATAAGTAGACCGTGGATTTTTCGAATATGAGTAAGCGAAGTATACAACAGCAGGAAGGTTAAAAAAATTGATATAAAAATTCACTAAAATTATTGAGGACAGAAAGAAATTTTTCTTTGTGATTTCAGAAAAATGTTTATTCTATTGAAAGATTCACAGACCGACCAATCATAATTAATCATAGCTCCGTTATTTAAACTCAAATCATATTTGTTCATACTCGAAACAGAAATTCTTCTAAAGGTTTAATTATAAGATATAATATCGTACAATTTTTTAAAAGGGAATATAAGTTTGAAACTTGTGAAATTTATCAGTGAAAAGTAGCGTGTGGGACCGAGGAAAGCGGACATAACCAAAGGGAAAGAGAAAGGGTAGAGAAGCGAGCAAAAGTCGATAAAAATAATATTTCGCCATGAAATGCCATCTGGAAGAGACAAGAGATGGCAATGATAGCAAATATTAGTTTGAAACTTGCGAAACTTATCAGTAGAAAATCACGTGTGCGTCGAAAATTGTCAAAGAGAGTAAGCAACAAGAAAAAGGAGAGAGAGAAATGAGGAGCGAGTAGAAATGAGGAATAATAATATTTGATAATTCTCTAAAATGTTACGTGGAACCGGCTGAAGGCGGTTGTTACGAGCCAGGGCTGCGAGCAACGCGAGAGGCCGGCTAGGGGTTGTTACCCCAAGAATATGGATTCAAAATTGGAAATCTTTGTTAATCTGAATTTAACATTAGCAAGCCTCGTAACTTATATAATTTAATTGATACAATCCGAGCGATAAGATTGTATCGTGTGGGAACGTTCAATTATTAGATTAGGATGTTTGGCAATGATTAAGGGTTGTAATTTACGCGAATTAACAAACAAGACAATTTATTCTGGATTCGAATAGGTTACAATTGTGATTGTTGTGTCGCGAGTGAGGGTAATAAATGTACAATTATAGAAATTGATTACCTATGTTGCAAGGTGTTGACGCACTGGCAATGCGGGGTCGGAGAGCAGTTGTTGAAGGCAAAATAGAAACTACACTAACTAACGGCTTGTATAAGTTAACGTTTGATCCAAAAGGGACTTGAACCCGATCTCACCAGAATTTAGCCTGATACTAGTAACGCGACGTGACTTCACGATTGCTATACCGCGACCGGACCACTTCTGAATCTCAACAGAACCGCGTCTCGACTGAACCAAAGAGAATGAAAATGAACGGGTTTATATACCCCAAAAATGAGAGAGAAATGTGTATGTATTATTGTACGATCGCGTACTCGTATTTGACGTTTCCGATGAGTTTAAGGTTTGCAGCTGGATCTTTTGTTTAAAGAGGTAAGAACGAAGGGTTAGCCAGGATGTTTCCTATCGAGAACTATCTTGACAAAACATTCCAGAAGGGGATGTTTTGAGGATTTCCATATTAAGAAATCGTACGGTGATGCTCATGCTCTGTGCCAGTTGCGTCCAGCCGGAGTAGAATCATTAAACAAAGGGGCCTGTTGGGACGCTTTTCGTTCTCAGAAGAGAGATTAGAACGTCTAAACGAAAATGAATCGTGGAGAAACGTCTCCATACGTAACACGGCAAAGAGAATAGCCATAAGTTTGGAACTTTCGAAGCTTTTTCTGCTCAGAGTGCGGGGGTGAATTAGCCCGTACACAAATTTATCAGCGAAAAGTAGTATGCGCGACCCGAAGAAACCGGGGACGGAGAAACGGGAAAACGAAAAAAGAAGAAAAAGAGAGGGGAGAGGGAGAAGCGAGTCGGAAGTGGCGGCCGCAACTTTCGATGTAACTCCTTGAAAAGCTGAAAAGTCGGCCGCAATCGCGGCGCGAGGCAAAGAACGCGCATCAGAAACTCCGGGAGCACGCTTAAATTGACAAGTATGTGGCTACAGCCTGTCCTATTTCTGTGAATTCGAGGCCCGTCCGCGAATACAGCCGACTCGAAATTTACGAGCGATCTGAACGCGCGGGGCCACGTTAACTTTATAATTCCGTTTGCCGTCTATCGATTAGAGGGGGGTTAAACGCCGTCACATGCGGGATCCGCGCGCATTCGACTGACCTGTAATCCCGTCCGCAAATTGGCGGTGTCCCACGCTCTTATTTTTCAATTCGCGAACTGTGGCGCGCCTGATAGCGCCCCCCTGATAACTGTTGCATGCGAGTGACGTTAACGAGTGCCCGCGACCTTTCCCACCGATCCGATCCCGGATTTCATGGATTCTTGACATTCCCAATTAATATTTACGCGTAAGAATGTTAATCGCGCAAATGCCATCGAATCAGCTCCGGCGAAATAAACATTTTAACGAATTGCAGCGTGCGCGTGCTTGGAGTTCAAATGCATTCGTTCGCATTCCTTTACGCGAAAATTATTTGACAATCTCTAATTACACAACTCCAACATTTCGATCCGATGCACAGTGCGAATAAATGGCCGAATTTTCGGCAGAAGTCTAAATTTGGTTACTAATGTATTGATAATTATTCGAATAAAGTGAAATTTACAAATACACCCAACAAATTTAAAAAGAAATTAACACATTTTCCACAATAGATCCTAATGGAAAGGTACGGGCACTTACTAAATAGTATATAAAATTACGTCCGGCAGTTAGTTGCAAACAAAACTATAAAATTCTTAAAGTATAACAGTTAATGTATTCAAACACGTCAAAATCTCAGGATATGTTTTTAGCCGTTTTTGGTTTATGTTGATTTGAAGTCTTGTATGCAAGTAATGAATAAAACCACTGTTGAAAATTTATAAAAAAAATGTAAATCTACTTTATTAAATGTAAAAATAGTGCCTATACCTTGGTGATCACTTTCCATTGCACAGAATTTTAATAGAACATCTATTGCAACACTACTTTACAATTAATGTAATAGTATATTCGATTTTTGGCACTCTGCACAGTGCAGTTACATGGCAAAATTGTTTACAACAATCTAAATTTGGTTATTACTATATATGTATTGGAAATTATACACAAAAAATTAAATTTTACAATGCAATTAATAAATTAAAAAAATTAACAATTAACAATTTTTATTCATAAAAATTATTGTTAATGATTAATATTAACAGTTTCCATCCTAATAAATATTTTTGGGAAAATAAATGTAACCCATTTCGTGAAATACACAAATAGTGACTTTTGCCAGTGTTTGCACTGTGCGACGCGACGTTGTTGCATCAATCAATATATATCACAGAAACCATAATTGTTATAACTAAAATTGTAAAAGTTCTTTGAATGATATTGGTTACCATTAACTTAAACTGTTTAACTATTTATTAATGGTTAACCATTATGAATGACTAAAATTTTTTAGTCATTAGTAATCATTATAGATGACGGAATTATTTCAGGTTACGAGTAACTATTACTGATAATGAACATTCTTTTCGATTACCAATAACCAATATCGCTGATGAGAATTACTTTTTTGGTCACAGTTAACTATTAACGATGACACGAATTTCGTTCTGGCTGCGAGGTAACCAATATCGGTGGCGGTACTTTCGTTTTATATTATTAATAATTATCAGCTATGTACGATGTAAAATTAATTGGAGAATTAATATGTTTTTATAGGTTAGCAATATGAAAGCAATCAGTTATAATTTCGTATTTTATTATCTAACATGTATAATCAAAATTAAGTTTCACAAATAATAACTTATTTTATTAGCATTATTTTCAAAGCTGAAAAGGCTTCTTCTATAGTAATCCGTGTAGCAGTAACTGCATAAATTGCAGCAAGTTTTGCTAAATGTGGCGATGTATATTTTTTCACACCAATATGCCATTATTTCGGTCTCTATTGTGACATGCTTTTCTTTGTATAATTCAGTTTATATCGAGCGTAGATACTAATTATTAATAATATTATTTAAAAAATACGATCATTGAATGTAGCCAAAATTAAAGTCCCGCCATTGATATTGGTTACTCGTAAACTATCAATATTGGTAATCTAGCAACCAAAACGGAACTCATGTCATCGATAATGGTTAACGATAACCAAAAAATAATTCCCGTCAGTGATAATGGTTATTCGTAACCTAAAACAGTTCTCGTTGTCAGTAATAGCTAGTAATAGTCAATAATAGAAAAATTTTAATCGTTCAACCATGGTTATTTTTAACCATAAAAATAACTTTTAAGAGGTAACTCTTAAAAGTTTTTATTTGTTTCGTTTTTTCAAAAAATCTCTGCAAAATTTACTAAGATTTCAATTTCAATAAAAATTAACATTTTATTAACGATCTTCGTTGGACGAATTTCTAAAATTGTTATTTTTGGACTCTAGTGTCTACTCCAGAGTGGTGAGAATAATTATAATTTTCAATTTATGGAAGAACAACAAAGTTAATTATTGATCATTGCGTTGTACTTTTTCATAATCTAACAATCTAACAATTAGTTCGCTATGTGAACCCTTCGCATCTTACTAAAAAATATAGTTAATTCAGTGTTTGCCACTGCATATTGCTCCACAAAAAATATAATTCTTTTAATATTTATAATGGCATCAATATATTGATGCACTTGAACTGATCCTTGGAATTATAAATTCTTTATTTAGATGCGTTTAGATACATTCTTTCATTAAGTTGGCTTAATATTGTTATGTACTTTTCACTTTGAAAATTAAACTTAAATACATGAAGATTAATAAATACTTCTGAATAGATTAATAGTTTAACCATTAAATAGTGGGTTTACGATTGTGTTAAAATAAAACTAAGCAAACAGCATCGAAAAAATGTATGTTGTTAGGATTTAAATTGTATTAATTTGCGCGCACTGAAATTGTTAATGGAAACAATCTTGTTTTCATCGACAGCTTTAATCAATCAATTGATTACAAATAAAACAGCATTGAATTCTCTTAAGTATTACATTGTAGAATTTTTAAAAGATCATCTTACGTTATAAATGTAATCTAGTAACAACTATAATAATCTACTAATAATATTAATAACTACTACTAATAATCTGAAAATGACAATTGTTTAAAACTAGGACTGTTGTAATTAACAAAAAAAAAAAAACGGTACGAACTCAGGGCTGCATCAGCGTAGTAAAGGAAACAGGAGATCTCCGTGGAACTGGAGTTTTCCCGAGTGAAACAAAAGCGCATTCTGAAGCGCATCACTTTTCATTAACACTCTTTTCATCCGAAAAATGGACCGCAATCCCCATTCTATTCCGAATACAGTGCATTCCGAGGTGTAGGTCGTCGGGAGTTCAACAGAGAGGAGAAAAACGCAGCGGTAACGTCGAAAATTTGTTGCGGTTGTAGGCAGGGCGCAAGGCAACCGCACAGAGCCACTTTTCTCGAGACAAAGTGGAACGCGAAACAATGTGCTGGCTACCTCGGATTCAAATGTTTTGGTTGGCAAGCGCGTTCTGTCGCTCGCGAAACACCTAAACGCGATCATTTCGCAAGATACGAGCACATTCACCATGTGCACTCAGGGAAAATAGTATTCGTATACTCTATAAAAACGAATAACTTTCTTAAAATTGGACCAAACAGCTTGAATTTTTGTTTTAGATGTTAGACGGCTTAGCATACTAGAGAATGTGTAAATAATTTTTTAAAGGTCACAATTTTTGAATTTAAACTAGAATTATATATTTAATTCTAGTTTCAGAAATCAAATAAAATATACATGGTGGTCCGTTTAAGTAAGGTCACCTAAGTATCTCCTCAATATTTTTTTCAGATGGTCATTTTTTCGGAGATATCAAGGTCATTGGTGTTTTTTTTATACATAACCACACTTTTTTTTATTGAATCGTGTAACTGATCAATAAATACATTCAGATATGTTTAATAACATGACTTTGAATTGGCTTTGATCTCAAAAATTAAAGTTTTACCTAGAACTGATATTGAATATCTTCGGCCACGATTCTTGAACTTGTGGAATGAGAAGAAAATATTTTTCATTACACTAAAAATATCGATCAGCAGATGTGTGTTATCTGTTAAAATATTACTCACTTTCTCTTAAGTTATCATCAGTGATGTTAAAAATGGTGTCCTAGAATGACACATTTCATGAAACGTGCAATGACCGACTGTACAGATCTTTCAATTGTTTCGACATTAATGTCAGCACAAGCTCTAACTATTCGGTTCTTGATGTCCTGTGGTGTGGTTGGTTATTCGTTATAAACTGTTTCTTTCAATTTTCCTCACAAAAAATGTCCATTTGTGTGACGTCTGGTGAACGCGATCGCCATCTTACAACACCAGTGAGACCAATCCATCGATTTGGAAATTGTACATTCAAAATTTGTTTGACAAGACGTGTCGAATGTGCCGGACAACCGTCATGCTGATACCACATTCTTAAACGGATGTCTAGTGGTACATCTTGTACTTGTGGCTCATTTTCCAAGAATGTTGCATACATTTCTCCATTTAAAGTATCGTTTACACGCGTGGCCGACAACGTAAACAACGGCGCTGCCGTAGCTTCGGCCAAGCGCGCTCAGATCGCCTCTCTGACAGGCATCATGCGACCGAATAATGCAAAATGTTGCTCGACAACGCAAAAGTAGGACCTGCCTGGTAGCGAGCGCTCTAGATTTATCCTTTATCTAGCGCTTTCGACCACTGATAAGTCCCAACTTTGCATTGTCGTGCCATAAATCCGTCCCTTCCGAACCCTTGCAACCTTGTACGATCTAGGGTTGTGTGCAGCACACCAACGCACACGAACACGGCACGCACACTGGGGCGGATCAAGCCCACCTGGCAAAGCTGGAACTTAACTGCATACAAAATGTTTTTCATACCATGTACGGCTAGTTTATTGTTTTGTAATTGTTACACGACAACTGTACATTTATTGAATAACCCCTTCAAAATACAGCTAGACATATACAAGGCGGGTCGGAAATCGTAGAATAACCGGACAGGTGATGATTCTACATGTAAATATAAATCGAAAAAAAGAAAAACATTTTTATGACGCCTCGTTTTCGAGAGAATAGATTTGAAAGATTCGTCGGTTCGCGTACTTTAGTATACGCAGGAAGTAGAGTTGGTTGATCATGATCAGACGCGTCCGACGATTTCTATCTAATAATGGGAACGAAGCTTCAAATGACAAAATGATATATCAAATTTGTTACTTCTTCTCTGTACGATCACTCCTGCCCCACCCTGTATAGCTTTGGATACCAAAAGTTGGCATAAACTTGAAGAAAATAAAAAAAGGAGCGTTTCGAGATAAAGCTTATAACGAGAAAATCGAAACAAAGCGAAGGCGAACACGTGCTAATGAAATCGAGAAATATAACCATGCAAGCAATATATTGTGTAAATATTTATTCTCAATCAATGAACTAGGAAAGTTAAGTATGTATCGTTTCATTTCATTTGATTTTCACCATTGTGCCAACTTGACCCACGAAGGATACATTTACCCCTTGCCCACAATATCAAGTCATACTCTTGATGAAGATTCCGAACAGAGTCTAATAAATATGTATGTTATTAATTTCTTTTAAACTAAAATGAAAGCTATTGAAGAACATATAGGCATACAATAGATATAAAAAAGTTCTAGTCACTGAAACCGTAAAATAAATCGTAGTAGAAGGGGTCAAGTTGCAGAAAATGGAGGGACGGATGAGGATTAGAAACCATGCACCGGCGTAAAAGGATTAAGATAAAAAAGTAAATTTGGTGAAAACGTGACTTATGTCATCCACCTTGCGACCAAGAGATTCAACTCTCGGCTCTTGCTCCGTCGCGCCATGACGTGATATTTCGCGAACCTGTCCGCGTCGGCGTTAAAACGATCGCCGCCAACCGCAGACGATGGATAACGTCTGCGCAGAATATTTTAGCATTAATTCCAGCGAACGCGGAAGGCGGCCAGAGGGGCGAGCTTCTTAATGGAATCGTATCGCTAATCATCCCCGTGCCGCCCCCACCTCGATTGGGTGGGGGGGTGGGGGGGTCTCGGGGTTGAGTCGCTTGTCTCGGCGCCCACCACCGTGGCCAAGGTTATGTGACAGATTTACCTGTCGCTGTCGTTTTCGCGTCCCGCGCTAGCTATATCATTTCTTGGGCCACTGAACGATCGGTATTTACGGCCTCGCGAAACGTCACGTGACGTCCTTATTGATTATTGAGACGCGTCCTGGGATATGGTCGTCGTGGTCTTGAACTTCCGAAACTTTCGCGAACGTCTTCGATCGTCTGTAATTGGTTTCGAGGTCAACCCTTCGTCAGTCACAAAAGGGTTACTACATTTTTTTATCAAATCAATTTTTGTTATAATTTTTGATCCCTAGGGTTGATAACAAGGCCATTTTATACCCAATTTAATATTTATTTATGGATTCCTTTTATGATTTCATGTGGTTTTGTGTACCTATTTCTCTCTTCAGCGGATTCATGTATATAATAATAACTTTTTTATTTCATTTGCTGACTTGCGAATACCGAAATTTGCCGACACTCGGCAACAACCTCAGATTTCGCCTAAGATTCAGTCACCAGAACGACGCAACTGACTCGTAACGAGAATTCACTGTACGCAGGTTGTCGCAAGGGTGCCGACTATAGTTGGCACTCGTAACCAAAGGTTAAGGGTTAATGAACTACTGTGGGTATTTTTTATTCGCGATCTGTACATCTGACGAATGTTAACTGTCATGTCATCTATATGCGGCTATTGGAATTAGTTCTGGTGTTAAATATTCGGTTTTACAGTGATAGAATGTGCTAAATTTTTTTATGGTTTGGGAAATACAAGAGGACTGAAAAGTAATTAATATCATGGACTTCTCAGT
>CM052132.1:320587-540852 GCA_028454255.1 Halictus ligatus
AAGAACGGCCGGCGACAAGCCAAGTAATCCGAATTAGAGCTGCCGGCGCCAAGCGAATAAATTTTTACGAAACGTGCGGACGGCAAAGTGTTAACAGGCTACTTTCCCGGGGCATTTCGGTTTCTTTGAGGTTTCCGTTAATACTACTCCACCCTCCTCCGCCCACCCCGTTTCCCCCGCAATCGCGTGAAATGCGAAGTTATGTTTTTCACTGAGCTTTTAATTAGCTCTTTCAGTTTTATATCTGCGCCGAAGCGTTCTTTTTCTGCCTTCGAGCTTCGGAAACGAGATACTTCGCGAAACGATGTACACAGCGAACTCAATTCGTTCGAAATTGCGCGAATTCCTCCCACCGATTCGCGATTTCCGCTATTAAATTGATGTCTCCTTCAGTCGACAATTATTCATTATTTGCTACTGAGTTTCCATTCACTCGACATGCGACGTAAATGATTATGTTTCTGTATACTTTTAACCCACGTTCACATCCCTTAATCTTCGAACGGTGGATCATTTCCAAAATTACACGATCGGTACTTTTCAAGACCATTTACAACTGGATATTTGTCAATTTTTTGAAATATATTTTTCGAGATACTCTTTCTGGGCACGATGGTCTTTCTATTGCTCTTAATGGAATAGCTGCCAATTCTAATGGTTTATCGGAAACTCTTCAATAAAGTGGAGATTTTTTTCTGTATGGACCCAATATACACCGTTCAAGGGTTAATTAATTCATGATTTTGATTGTTAAGGACATCTGAAGAATTGAAGTATAGATACTGTTGTATAAGTTGATGCAAAGAATTTTTATTTTGTTGAACAGTGTGTACATGTAGTACTTTTTAAGATAGATACAAAATGATAGAAACAAAATGATTGAAAATAGAAGGAACAATATACAGGGTCCTATTCATTTCAAGGTCATAGTGTAACACACTGTTGAATTCGTCTCGACGTCAGCAACAATCCTATGATATCCAAAACATGTAGTGCCATTTAAAAAAGTCAAGCTGACTTTTACTTTTTTATGAAAAAAGCATTTTTTTAGATTTAAGAATATGCGAACATGTAGCTCGCAAGTGCTGACAAACTTTTGAAAAAATGTTTAATTGTACTATCGGAAATGCCTAAAAAATGATGGCCTAACTTAACGGGGGGACCTTGTATATTAGATTGTCCCAAAAATCATTTTATTCTCGATAAATGCAAATCTCAGCTAAATGCAATTCAGCGTAATTTTTAAGAAATGTCGTGGTTAAATAAAAGCCAGCTCGAGGAATATTGGAACATTAACGAACAGATGATTGCGTTGTTTGCATATGCTCGTGTTGCGTAATAATATGAAACGTGCACATAGCAATAAAAACTTTTGGGACAACCTAATATGCAGGGTGTCCCAAAAACGTTGCACTTTCTTGAAAGGGGAAATTTCCTGAGATCATTTGAAGCAACTTTTCTCTTTGTGAAAATGCTCTCCGCGGCTTTGTTAAGGGGTTATTAACGAAAAACGTGGGCCAATCAGAGTGCAGCTATAGCAGAGGGATTCTCTCTCTCTCTCTCTGAGCGTGACGTTGGCATTGGCTGAGTCAGAATCCGCCTCTGCTGTATCCGCGCTCTGATTGGTCTGTGTTTTTCGCTAATAACTCCTTAACAAAGCCGTGGAGAACATTTTCACAAGAAAAAAAGTTACTTCAAGTCGCGTCAGGAATCTGGGACACTCAGTATTATAATTTATAAAATAAATGATTCTCAGTACGATAAAACCAGCTTTCGTCCCGTCGTTTTGATTTGGATTTTCATAATTTTTCTTGCGAATTTGTTTGTGTATCTCTGTTTTCTTTCCTGTTCCACTGTGCGCGCAATGACGCAACGACAGTTTTGCAGAGTTATTGAAATGTAACTTTATACCATCGGCACAAAGATGCGGACCAAGCATAGAAAGAGAGAGAGGGGGGGGGAGGGAGAAAGAGATATGTAATACTATTGCCTCCGTGGTATAGCAACGGGAAATTTTTCATTAACTGGCGGATAATCGGTCTTGCGGAGCGAAGAAAAGTGCCGGTTGAAGTAGATCAAAAGCGCGGATACGTTTACGCAAGCCGGTACATTGATTTATTTATACATTTTCAAGAAAATGGATCTCGTTGTAGCGCATGAGATGTACTCCCTTTGACCGAATCACGACGCGAGAATTTTTTAAAGGCGATGTTTATTTCATCGATGTCTGTCGCGTGCTTCTCCATTTGGCTGCTCCGCTCTCAAACGTTGTATAAATATTTGAGCTGCACTATCAGATTGCTGAAAAAGTTCTAAACTCTCTTGCATTTGCAATGAAACTTTCAAAATCTTTCAAACCGTTCTGCTTTTAACCGCGTTTCGCAGTTTCTAAACGCAAGCCTCCGAAGGTTATCCCTTCAATTTTTGAAAAATAATTGACAGTAAATAATAATTTACTCTCTTCATAACGAATTATTGTTGCATGAAACTTTCGTCAGCATATCCGTGACATTTTTCTGATTCAAACGAGTCCAAAAATGGCGTCATTCGCAGCATATTTGCTTGTTCAGTTGACCACTCGGTAGAACCTCGATTATCCGAACCCAGTGTGTATCACGGCAATGTTCTGGGCTCGTTGATTTTATAAATATTAGAACGTCGATTTTTTCGGAAATCCATATGTACTTTACTGAGACACTTATTTATGTACACATTGAATCAAACTCTGTGATTTATTAAGTATTCACGATTGCATGATAAAAATATATGTACGAATTTCTACGTAAATAATAAATATACACAGACATTATATCGCTAAAAAAAAAAATGTTTCGAGAATTGTTAGACTTACAAAGACGAAATTAATTGTTTACAGTACATACTACGTTTCAACTTTGTAATTGTACAATCGACCAAATATTATCGTCAACAACCTATGACATTACAAACAGATCGCGAATTTTATTGATTCACTGCTGCCTTGACCGTCTGAAATCTGCAGCACAATAAACAAGTGTAATGCATTTAAACGAGCATCAAAACAGAAAATGCATTCGTAGTCGAATTCGCGAGAATGCTAAAAATTGCAACGCAATTCATAACATAATAACCTTGTTCTACCCCCCTTTTGTCTTTCAGTCTTCTCATCAAGCCGCATCGCAATACAGAGAACTAATGACAATGAATACAACTAATTTTCAAAGTAGCAGTACAAAGTACTCTTGAATGAACGCACAGACTCAGAAGAGCTCGATATTGTCTTGGTATATATTTTCATAAAAAATAATATGGCGGATGGGATCGCTAGAGCCATAATAATTAGTCTTGCAAGCGGAAGAATTACAAAATAATTTTAGACCCAGGTGGCCTTCGAAGCTGCATGAAAATTAATTTTTATAATATTGAAGGACTCCTTCGAGACACATAAATATTTAATTACCGTCGACATCTCAATTAGCCCCTTAATCGCGTAATTTTTCCAGTGTAAACTCCGACGGACCCAATTAAATACTAGTGGTGTCACGACCTCGAACGAACTGTCATATGAAAAATGTAAAAATAACACAATTGACGTCACAACAGACACAAATCAATTCAATAATGGGTCATTGCATAAGTAAGGACACAAAAATTGACTTACAAATATTAGCGCACACAAGTACCAGATTAACCCTAGCACGAGCCTGCGCCCTTGGTAATTCTAGGGTTAAGATGTCATCCTGGATGAAAAAGTAGATCGAAAAATTTTGTAAAACATTTATTTTACAGGACATTTCACCTAAAACAAATCGTTTAATTATTTCTTTCAACTGCGACAGCACGAGAAATGTTTTAACTGTTTTCAGAATGACAATCAAATGGGAAAAATTTGGCAATATTTTTTATAAACGTCACTTTTTGATACTTAGTCAGCTTTTAGATCATTAAGGCTTTTTATATATACTCGATTCAAATGATCTTGAACCATGAACTTATATGATCGTTTTAATGTTTAGGTTCTAACTTGAAGAATTTAAATTTGAATTTACGAACTTTAATATTTTTAATTTGGTGCAAAACTGAGCAAGATTTTAGGTATCACAGACGTTTCGAATAAAATTGCAGCTGGAGAACAACTAAGCGGCCAGTTTTGGATGAAACACCCTGTACATGCATTTATGAATACGAAACGGTCGGCATTATAACGGCCTCCTCGCCTCACGTGTTTGCATTACAGTGCAAAATGTCGTCGCCACAAATATCTATCGACAGCGCCACTTTGTGCTAGTTGAAACCTCATTCCGCGAATCTCAATGTTTACATCCCGCCGGCCCTCGCAACGCAGTGCTCGTATAGTTCCCATTGTCTGCTCGCTATAGTTACTTGCCGAGAACGAGAACTTTCTTCTTCGGCGGTCGTTACTTCTTTTTAATTGAAATGATCTGCCCCGTTCGTAAATCTCGACGATCAGTTATTTCGTTTCGCCTTTCCGATCGTTTCGATCGAACATTAGGTTGTTGCATTAGAAATGTCAGATTTTAAAATGCAAATATTTATATTAAGAGTTTTCATCAAGAAATACTAGTACAGTCTACAAGGTCATTGTATATCACTTTCAGCTGCAAAGCTGATTTTCTTAAGATCCTATCTTCAATTTTAACTTATAATAGATATATAATTTTACTTTTAAATAAATTTTATTTCTACGGCAGTACCAAAATTTTCATATTCTATAACTATCCAGATTCAAATTCAAAATAACTTGTCACTATTGTATCAAATAAAAGCCCTTTTTACTGCAAAATAGACGTTCACTTCAAGAACTTGAATTTAATTCGAAAAAAAGAGAGAGTTTCTTCGCTACGAAAATTGAATTGCATAGTCCATCGATTACGCGTGCGTTCAAATACGACTAGGTAAACATGTTATTTCTTTAATAATTATGCCTATTTGTATTGATGTTCTCAAACATTGACATGATAGCAGAGTATTACTGATTAGTTGAAATACGCGAATAATTGTATTATTGCGTCACGATTGAACGTTTCAGGATAACTTTGAAAAATTCGAATAGAAGCCATTCTACAGTGACTCTGTTGTTGTTTGTTTTTAATTAAAATAATCTTATCCATTTTTCAATCTGGGCGAAGGGAATGTTTTTTTGTTTTCGGTTCTTGATTGGTACACTTTCAAACCGCGGACCAAAATTCTATGGAAAAATGCCTCGAGCGAGGCACATCGAACTCCCTTGTTTTCCCGCTTCCGTTTGAACCTTACGATCCTAATTTCTGAAATTTATTCTTCCTGAAAATTCACTGGAAATTACCATGCGTTGTCGATTGAAACGTTCCAAAGTACGAAAGTACTCGACCTGAAGTTCAAACATTTATCGAGCACCAGTGCAATAATAACTGTATGAAATTTTATATTGTGCGACATTAAACGGACAAGGATAAGTTTGTTTATTTTTTTCGGACTCGATTTACTTTTCTAGTTAATTAATTTTAACTGTGAAATTATCCCTCATGGCAATGTTTGTTACGATAAAATTTTCTACAGTATTTAATAAAATTGTAGTCGTTAGACTTCATAGTTCCACTGCATGAAGTTATATCTCAGATATAAAGTTAGTTTATAATTGTCCAAGAAAATAAAATTTATATATTTACAAAGAAGAATATACAACAAATTTTAAACATGGATTGAAAAGCCTAGACCCTACTATTGACATAATCATTGCGTTATTGTATCTTATAAATAATGTACATTGATGCAAACCAGTTTTGACGGAATTTTCAAAAGTATTCTAGTTTATTTAAATACTGTTTGATTATACTGTTCTTTATGTTGTATAAGAATTCTAGTAATTCCATTGTAAACACACAACGCAATTCCTATTTTTGATTACGAATGATCGTTTCAAAAAATTTCGGAGTTTTAACGACCTAGAACAAAAAGTTTACATGTAAAAACACGTTTTTATTTTTCCAGTGAAATAAAATTACAAATAAGCAAATTCTGCTTATCAGCAAACATATCTATGAAATACTATATTACTAAAATAATATTAGGCAAACTAAAATGGCAGTGTTTTCAAATGAATGTTAAATTTTGCGAAGCCCTGTCGACAATATATCCTACATGTTTTCTACACTTCTGAATGTGTTTTAATTTCTTCCTCGCGAAAAATTGTGCGACGTCTCTTCCACTCGGTTGCACCCCGAAATAGACCAAAATGTTGAATGTGCTTCCGGTTGTCACGGAATCAGTTGAAAAGCATAAAACTTAAAAGGCCGTAAAAGGACGAAGGGATAGAATTTTGTTCTTATTCGTGCAAATTCTACAGATGTACGTGTACACAGGTGGAATCATTGTTATTCTCGGTAGCTGAAAATATTTCGGAACGCGCATGCTGTGTTACTATGCCTTGCATCCTTCTTCCCGTTATTCCTACCCAGCTATTTTAAATTCCAGAGTGGACAGCCCTTTCTATTATCGCGGTCTCCCAGCCGCACGTACATATATGCACCGAGTTTTACTCTCAGCTGGCCTGCACTTGTGCGTACTACTTTATTTTCACTATTCCGGAATAGTCCAGTTTCCACGAAATTTTTCATCCTGCCCAGCCAGCCTATTTTGTATTCATGCATTAGTTTGCATCGATTTCGTCGAGACCCGAGATAAAACTTTCCCGACTTACAAAGACAGATCAAATTTTCTATTATTGTATTATACATTATAAAATTTCTTTCTTTCAGAATGATTTAAATGTTTATAGAAATTGCAAATAATATTGACACCATTGCAAGGTAACTCCAACATTCGTCTGTGTAGAATGGTTGCATCAATTTACATTATAAAATTATTTCTCTTTCTTTCAATTATTCAAAAGCATATATACATTGCAAATAATATTGACACCATTGCAAGTGAACTTTAAGGTTCATCTCTGTTGAATGTTTGTACTACTTTAGATTATAAAATTATTTCTCTCTCTCTCCTTATCAATGATTCAATAGCTTTATAAATTGTGAGCAATATTGGTCCCATTGTAAATTGACTGTAGGGATCATCGGAGTCAAATTTTGTTATTATTTTACTTGAGAAAATCATCCCTGACTTTCTTAATGAGTCGAATATTTATATAAATATTCGATTACGTTGGTATCATCGCAAACAATTCCTAGCGTTCTCTATTTCAAATGTTTTAATATCGATTTTATAAAAATTTCTTGTACAGAGATCCAAATGTTGAATTTATTGGGTTGGAACGAAAGTTTGTAGCGTTTTTAGATTAAAATTCAAGGGTAAACTGAACATATTTATTCATAGGTTTATTCAATAAGGTATTTTCCAGTCTATTCTGTTACTTTCTGCCGTTTTTGAGGTAACTTATCATGTTATTGAATAAACCTATGAGTAAGTATCTTAATTTTATCTTTGAATTTTAATTCCATCACTACACAACTTCCGTTCCAACTCAATATTAAAATTTCTGTTTCGCAGAATAATTATCTTCTCTACTTAATTCTATTATATCTTCATAATTTGTTTGTAATATCACTATGCAGCTTCTTGGATATAATAACGTGAATTTGCATAAGCATCTGCATAGTAAATATAAATTACTGTCTTAGCATAAACTTAGCAGTTTGTCTACACACTACTGGCAGAAAGTTCGTAATCACTCTGCAAATCGATGGAAAATGAGATACGCTCGCTGAGCCAACGAACTTAAGTAACTACAAATAATTACATGCATCTGGTGAAAGATAAGGATTAAGAGATCCAGCTACTGTTCTTAAAAGTATAACTTGTAACAAGATTATGGCATTTCCGACATCCATGGAGCAGAAAAATCTGAGAAACAATCAGGAGAAACACAACATTAATAGAAAACCATTTATTATTTCTAAAATATTATAGCTGAGAACTTCATTAGGTTATTTTAAAAATATTAGCTTATAAAATGATTCTATTAACCCTTAGCCCTCGAACGGCGATTGTAAGGCGTCGCTAAAAATTACTGTATCATTATTCAAAATATTTTCTACATTATTAAAGTTTGTATTTCATAAATTACTAAGCATTTCAATATTGTATTAGTAAATTTCGCCATTTTCGTACGTATAACATAAAAAATATACAGGGTGGCCCACATAACCCTTAACAGCTCAATATCTCGAAAACTATGCCATCGATTTTAAAGTTCTTAATTTTAAATTGCATGGATATGAAGGGTCTTCCTAATTACATAAACGTGAAGTGGCCGCCCCCTTTCCCTTTGAAGTGGGCCGGGGTACCTTTATAATTTTAAATGAAACCCCCTATAAAACGTTACATATTTCGATTCTACAGGAAAAAACAAGTAAATTTTGTCTGAAACATTTTTTTGTCCGATACTTCCATGATGAGATATGATAGTTTGAAGTTTCGAGTTGTAGGTACTTACTTGAAGCGCTCGGAAATAACGTTCCGTAATTATACGCGCTGTAGTCAAGCAGTTGAGATTATGTTTATTTACATGCCCTGAATGCATAAAAGTGGCCTCATCGGAAAAAAGTATTTTGCACAAAAAGTTTTTCCACAACACCCTGCAGTCACTCACAAAATGTTACGCGGTGATCGTAACCTACTATCGAAAGCTCTTGTGATAAAGTCATGTGATATGGATGATACTTTTGCCGTTTCAAAATTCGTTGAATTGATGAACGACTGATACGTAATGATTTGTAGGAAACAAACATTTGTAGGAAATTTTACAATCCGAATGGAACCGTATTGACAGCGAAATAATGAAAAAATGAATAGCCAGGATGCCACGACTGGTAAACGCAATTATAAAAGCACGCGGTGGATACGTGGATGAGAAGAAAATATAACGCAGCATTAGGCTTTCTGGGCGAATTTTTTTTATTTAAGAAAATTAAATAAGTAAATTGTTTAATTTTATGCTACTAAAATACATTAGATACATGTACGTAACA
Organism: Halictus ligatus; assembly: GCA_028454255.1. Taxonomy (NCBI): domain Eukaryota; kingdom Metazoa; phylum Arthropoda; class Insecta; order Hymenoptera; family Halictidae; genus Halictus; species Halictus ligatus. Next base: position 329,554 of record CM052132.1, read on the forward strand.
GAATTTAACAATAAATACCGTCTAACAATAACAGTATACATAATATATCACAAATTTCATAAAGATGGTTAGTGTCATCCAGAGAGTCGCGCTCTAGTACAAAGTTAGAGAAAGGTCTGGTGCATGCTGGACCGACTCGCATCTAATTCACTCTCGGTATAATATCCAGTATTCTATGCGGATATTAGGCGTGTCCGTCGAGCCCTCGAAATATTGGCAGACGTTTTATCACGTTGGCATCAACTCGTAGGTTTTACCCCGGCGAAGTTTCCGCGACGTAGTCTTTTCCCCCCGGTGGCCGATAAGATAACATCGTCACGCCGCGGTATCTCCGTTTTTCCGGGCGAGAGAGATTTTTACCTTATATTTCACGGCATCCACCTCGATATCGCCGGGCCAGGGTATTTCCAAAGCCTATTCAGCATATTTCCATGCTTGCTCCGCTCGGTTGACATCGACGCGACGGTATACACACACCTGACGTTGTACTATCTAGTTTTCGAATCTATGCGTTGCGCACTTCTACACAATTTCGCACTTTAGACCCGAGGACCGTTTTCAGCCGATGACGCGACGCTCGCCGGTCCAAATAAGATGCACATTATTCATGGCGACTTTCTTCTCTCGGATTCGCCATTGTTACCCGGCAAGACGGGCTCCGGGGCTTGATTTGTTTCGCCGGGAACTCGGTTACACGCGATATAATTATAAACGCTCCTTCTACAACCCACCCGCGCCACGCTCCTTTATCTACAGTTCTTTATTGCACACTGGTTCTCCCATTGTCCCTACACACACTCTCTCTCTCTCGCTCTCTTTCTCTGTTTCTCTCGCTCTTGTCTCCTCTTTCGCGACCTCTTATCGCGACTTCACGGAACACAGGTCCAGCGGAAAGGAGAAATGGAATGTCTGAATATTTTCATGCTTCTACGACCAGAGATAATTCGATGATCTATGGCGGCGAGCGGCTCCCGTTCGAACGCTCACACGCGCGAATTTTATTGGCCTGGTACATGGCAGTGTATAATTTCGCGCCTCCGTGACGCTCGTGCAATTTTATCATCTTTACTGTATGTGGCGAGTGCACTCGTTGTAAGATACATAATACGCGTTGAAAAATTCAATTCTGCTTGCTGTAACTCCCAGTGCGATTTTCTTCACGGCCACAATGAACAGAACATCCTTATCTTTATGTAAAAAAAATTGTTCCAGTCAATTGTAGGTAATAGAATTTAACCTTCACCGCTCCGTTAGCTCCGCTACGGTGATATTCGTCATTTGTTCCGTAACTACGTTGGCACCACTGCGGGAACACTTTGTTTTAATATAATTACATTCAAGATGCTTTGTCATCGTCGGCAATGGCGATTGCAGTCTGTAGTAAAAAACGTGCTACGTCGATAATATTGGGGTAAAATTATTCACACTCCATGATTGAAAACTTGAAGAAGAATCAACGTTACGATGAGAATTTCGAGCTGAGCGATAGTAAGTATGTATCCGATTTTGAAGTATTGAAAGATGATTTGTTAAAAATTGAAGACAATGTTGATTATGATTCTGACCCTTCAAGTAGTGGTTAACCACGGTAAAGATGAAGAATAAGAATTATTATAAGACCTATAGTCGGGGACAATATTAAGAGGACACTCTTAAAAATCGCATAACTTTTTTAAAATTGATCCAAATGACTTGATTTTTTTTTTAATGTTAGACCGACTAGTTTGCTAGACAATGAGTAAACAAAAATTTCTTTAGATTGCAATTGGTTGTTCTTCAACTTTTTTATCTGAGCTCTGAAAGTTAATTTAAGAAATGTGATACTGAAAATTTCATCGAAATCGGTTAAGGTAGCAATGAGCTAGAAACGTTTCAAGATAAGAGCTTAAGGGTGAAAGTCGCAGATTTTCGACCTTGCCAGGGAATTTCGCTCTAATGTAATCATCCTGAAACGTTTACAACTCATTGCTACGGTGACCAATTTCGATAAAATTTTCAGTATGCATGTAAGTTACCGGAATCTACAAAACACATTTCTTAAATTTTCGTTGTAAGCGCAGATAATACAGGGTGAGGCGCCAGAGACAGGTCACCTGAATAACTCGGCTGCTATTGGTGTTAGAAAGAAATGCATCAGGTGGAACTTGCTTGGTTCCGGGAGGGAGCTGGAATTAATCTGATGTTAGCAGCTTTTTTGTAGGTGCACGCGTAAAGGACATATGAAGGTCAACTTCATTTTTTTTTAAATGGAATGTCACATTTTTTATACCATAGATCGATAGAGTATCAAACTCTGTATGTTCTAAACCTAATAGTTAACGAGATATTATCCAAAGAAGAAAGAAAATTATTTCTAATTTCTAACATGATTTAGGAGATGTGGAGGTCAATACAGTTTTACTAAGAATTCGATAGTCTATCGATTCATGATACAGAAAGTAGGTCTTTCAATTTTAAAAAATCAAAGTGACCTTGAAACCTCTTCTATGCCTCCACTCACGCAGACGATGTAACCATGTAAGTTTGTATACAACATTTTTTCATAGTATTACAAATAACGGCAATATTCAATGTGATTTAGAGATTAGTACCATTTTTGAGCAACTGGCATAATGCTTGAATAATAACTACTACAAGATTTATAAGGCGAGGTGCAGAAGAAGTAATTGAAAAGGCAAATGTAGCTGTCGGGTATATAAAGTTGACGGGTGGTGTTGATCGGGCTGATCATTATGCTTCGAATTATTACTTTCTGAGGAAATTACTTAAGTGGTGTCGGAAACTGTTTTTCTGTTTACAACGTACAACAAACCGTTCTGTGTAAAACCGTACAACGCAACACAAATGAGAAAGTTCCGACACATTTAAAATACCGAAAGATTTTAGTCGATCAACTCGTAAGAGATTTTCGTCAGGAAAGAACGAGAACTTCTAGATCAATTTCATCATCAGACTGCGTTATATGTTCTAAACCGAAAGGAAAGGATGGCAGGCGTCAAACAAGTGATTACTGTGACATTTTCCCAGGTAAACCCAAGATGAACATGGGGCATTGTGTCCAAAGATATACCATGGTGAATTACAAAATTGAAAATTTAAGTCTTATTTACAAGAAAAAAGTTATATTTGTATCCGTCAAAAATCTGCCGGAGTTGTTGGTAGGCAATGGTACAGAAACAAGCAGAGCGGTAAAGGTTAAATGAAAATCTGATGCAAAACTGTACAATATTTATTTGAAGAATTTTTTAATTTCTTTTACACTTTCCGAGAAAACACGGCTTGACGCAGCTTAACTCTTTGCACTTCGGCATTTTCTAAACATCTGTTAAATGTCGCCTCAGCCTCGGCAAGGAGTGAAAAGAGTTAATAGATATGTTGGCATCCAATTTTTGAAAATGGTGAAAGATGACAGTATCAGGTAAAACTTCCAATCAGAATATTAGCGTGATATTGGGGAATACACAATTTTTACTGTACGTGTTCAGTATTGGTCTTTGAAACTGTTCTGCTCACTTATAATAAGTTGTATAATTATCCAACGTAACCATTAGCAATTACAAATATTGAAAATAACTTTGTGCACTTTTAACTCGAGGCTTTCACACCGTTCTGCACAATACGATTACTGCACGACAAATGAAGGAAAACATCGAGCTCTGACCATTTTGCATGTATAAATAATAAATCGTTCGTACCTCAATTTTTCCATAGGCACATTATTATCAGAGAATCTAAAATAGTACTTACTGAATCTCCAACGAAAAATTAATTTTTGTGGTGTGGGTCAGAATTTCGCGATTTGGTAACGCTGTGCATCGCGCATCGTCGGAACTCGGAACACAGGTCGACCAGGATATTATGGCTGGGTTTCGCCGTCGCGCCGGTGGCGTTGTTTCCTTGTAATCTCGAGTCGGTTCGGCGCGGTGTTCGCATCGGGTATTCCGAAAGGGATTATTTGCGAGTCCCTGGTCGCTTTCTAAAATATCGGAACTGATTGGGACTCGATCGAGAATCGAGGCAGCAGTTGGACCGTCCTCGAGGGGCCAACCCCGTTCACGTGTCATTAAATCCACGACTCCGATATTGTAGTTTTCAAGAGAAGACCCCTCAACAACGATCGTGGCACGAACACCGCGGCTGTCCTACACGAACGTCATTCGGTACCCAAAATTAAACATAGATATCTGGTTTTGTAATACCGTGGTTGATCTTTCGATCGTTCGGCTTTGTACCTTTGATTGCACGTGTGTGCCCACTATAGTTACAACGAATATTACTCGAAGGACCACCCTTCTTGCGTTTCCAAGAAGGGACTAACTTGAGGGTTTAAATAGGATTTATTTACAACTTTATACAATCTGACTGACTCTCAGACGAGAAGTCAACTAGTCTAACGAAAGGCGAGAGTGTTCAACGAAAGTACCAGAGTAGTGTAAAGTGTACAACGAAAACGAGAATGTTGTGAGTCGACTGGTTCCTCATTCGAAAAATCTGTGGAGGAAACCTCGGTTTTCCCCACTCCTGTCAGAATTTCTCCTCCAGAGGAAAAGTCTTAAGGGTGGGAAAAAGGTTAGGTGGGAGGCGAAGGCTGGCCCAAGTCGCGGTGAAGTGCCTTCGAGACCCCGGCAAGCATGAAGGTCATGGGGATGGCAATGAAAAATGGAAAACCCCAAAGACGTTTGGCAAGGCTACGCGAGGCCTAATCGAGCGACGATTCATGTGTTGGCCAGATGCGTGTACCTGGCGACCCTAGCTGCAAACTACGATTTGCAAGGCCCGGATTGATGATTTTCAGCTGTGCTTGCCGAGGTTTGCGGGTCCTATGTCCTGGGCGCATCGACATGCCGATCCTTGCACAATTTTATATAGAATATATTTTTTAATATTTACGGCGACAAGCCCGCTCCGTAGCTTAAGTGTTGGGATGCAAGAAAACACAAGAGGGCAAGGACTAGGACTTGGCCGCGACAAAGTTACTTGTTAACTGGATACGACACTGTTTCGCGCGTCGTCGACGGAGCTCCTCGTTTGTCAGAGGCATGCTCGGATGTACGATGATTCACTGGCCGAATTTTCCCCGCAAATTCCGCGGAGCGTAAACGGCTCCGCGAATAAATTCGATGTATCCGCTTTAAGGAAACGGGAAACGGCGGACGTATCCTCTTTAAGGGGCCGGTAGATAAAGTGGCTCGGCTACGGATACGAAAATACGGGCGCCACGCCGGTAGTAAGAAGTAACGTTTCCGTGTCTTACTTGTTTATTAATTGCTCTGTCTCCTACCTTCCTTCTGTCACTCTCGCTTCCTCAATCTGTCCGTTCCTTCTTCGACGATCATTATCGGTTTAAAGCCTTGACCGATCTAGCAATTGTTTCGTACGCTCCTAGCCCGGCGTAGTCCCTGCTAAATACGAACGATATTACTCCATTAATTACTACGTGTGCGGACGATAGACTCGCTCGATGTATTTCTAGAATCGAATACGGATAAGTGTGTTTGCTTTTGTTCGATTGGTTTGTGTGCTCCTTGGTTCGAAGATTTTTAATCGCGCAATGGAACTGCGCCGGTGCTCGTCACAACAGTAATGCTATTTTTGCACTGATCTCCGTTATTGTATTTCGAGGTGATTGCGTGGATGTCATTTCAGTAACTTATTCTAATCGAATTTTATAGTTTCGAATTAAAAATCTATATCTATGTATGTTAGCACATTTCTACAAAGTTATTAGAAAAATTCTACTTAGAGGTACATACTTATATATACATAAATATGTTTGCATTTATACATAGTAGTAGTAAACATTTCATTATTAGACTGTGAATTTTATGCATTTATAGTAAATTTAAAAATTGTTATGTTTAAACAATTTTTATTTTCCATAAAATAATTGCATTCATCATTTTTGTTCTCTACGCACGTCTGTTTTCTTTATTTTGTGAATGCATGATTTCAGATATCTAAATCGTACTCTTCTGCACTCTTTAAGACTATATCAACTGTCATTCTTATGTATGGTTATAGTTTGTTTTACTGCAAGGTTTTAATTAATTATTTTATCGAAAGGCAGAGAAATTATATCAAGTCGTACAATTGCTATAATGCATACATGGTTTCGAAATGACATTTGTGCAATATTTTGATTTATTTATAATACCACCACTAGCAAGACGGATAGGTGTGGTGATCCGGTCTGCGACGCGACGGTTTATTGCCACTATGAATTCTCGAGAGAGCTTTTTATGAGGGTACTGCGGCGTTTGATTGTCATTATAAAACTGCTGACAACGTAGCTTTCCTTTAATGAGATTTTGTTCTTTGATTATGTTGTAATTTGTAACGGCATTCTTTTTCTTTTTTTCTTTGAATATTGCAAGCCTGAGCACAAAAGTGTGATTTTTATTATTCAAATAATTTTTGTTTATGTAGACAAATTTTAGAAAAATGTAATTGGAATTGTATCTGTATATTGAAAGTATATCAAAGATTATTTACAAACTATAAATGCATAAATATTTGCAATATAGTTATTGTATTATCATATATTCGACTATTTACTGAATCGTTGGTAATTAGATGTGAAATAGCTATTTATAATTATTCAGTCTCACATGTATTAAGATATACATTATTTGAATTTTACTTGTATTTCTGTACATACGATTCTAAGTATACCATTATATTAATATAGTCTAAATGTATTTTTAAGTTGATTTAGATGACTGTTAACCTAGCCTTTTTAAATTGAATGTATATATTTATATCCTGCATATTTACGTAAATTTATATTTTTATGGATTATCTTCGCGAAGGAAAAACATACTTTCCTGCCGGAGGTTCTATTCGGCTAACAATAAGCATACAACTGCATGACATGTGACTAATATTTCTTTTCTAACTAACGAGTAGCGTATTCCACTAAATGCTTGAACATTTGCAGCTAATGGTAGGTTTCGGAAAATTTTATGACGCTGGAAAAATTCGATTATTAAGTTATCAGTGCTAGGAGACGGAACAATAGTCGTAAAAATGTATCCTAGCTTGATTTATGGTCGCGTGTTATGGTTCCGCGAGCGATTCTGTTCCTGTGATGTATAGAAGAAATAATGAAAAAGATCGTGACCAAAGATGCGAAACATTTGAGGGAGCATTGCAATGGCTATAGTCAAGGCCTGTACTATAGGCGAACAAAAATGAATAACACGAACATATTTTAATAATATTATTCGCTTCGTGTTGTATTGAAGTTCTCGTTCGTTAAAAATAGTTTGTCAACGTCGCGAAAGATAGACCGGACACAACACAGGACAATTAATCATGGAAATGTATGCTACTTCAGAATTTCACGAACGCATCATAAATATACAATACTGCCGACATGTTAATGTGATTCACAAAATTTTAAAAAATATGACAATCGTGGAGATTATATTTTCAAAAAATATACACACCGAGGAAGTTATATTTTAAATTTCAAAATAAAAGAAATTTATGTATTGTATTCAGTATCAATTTTATCGAATCGACATTAAATTACTGTGAATTGAAATCAGATTGATAGTTCGCAAACTTTATTCGTACACTAATTGTTGTCTTTTTCAAATTCTCAAACAAATCAACTACCATATCCTGCTTTGATCTCAAGTTTAAATTTTAATAATACTTTTAAATTTTCTCAATAGAATATTAACACTTTACATACCCATAAATTTCCACATAGAAACTTAATCCAACGTGAAGTTTGACGAATAACATTCTTGTTTTCATTCCGTTTTAATGAGAGACGATCAAGTTTTGCAACAGATTGCAAAGAGAATTACAAGAATAAATTTAAACATATTTTACCTCGTTTCTGCGGAAGATTAATGTTTGTAACATTTATTTTAATAATAAAATGCTTTCCATATGAATTTGTATTTTAGGATAAACTTTTCCCGCTACATTAAACATGCTGCAATTTTTAAGACATTAAGAAGCTTTGACGGACTGTATCGCCACAGTAACCAATCAATGTATTAAACAAATGTAAGTTGCATTGGATGGATGCATACGTATATAGATACACGATAAATCTGCTACTGCAGAAAAATTGAAAAATTGAATTGAATGTTAGTCAGCTTTTCGAGAGAATTTACCATCGTGCATTGTTGCGAATTAACGGTTAACATTGCATGTTTCTAATACAGTTAGGTGTCAGAAAAGAAGAGATTTCAATACCGTGGACTGAACGCAACTTAATAATTCATCACCACGCTCCGGCGTAGTGTAATTTAGTGCGTTCAGTGTATATATGTGACGTATTGTCGCTTGAATGGTGCGCCTAAAGTGCCACGGAAGATATATTGTTGCTTCCGTAACCCATTAAACAAGTGTTTATAGATCACTTTAACCGGTAGGTCACGGCACAGCAAAGAGCGATGCATTTACAGCGGACCGTTGCAGCCTGGCAAGTTTTTCAATGCTTTTTCTTGCTGACAATAAACACTGAGAATCGAAATCCTCGACCCATAAACAAGAAAAATAATAATTACACTGCGGATTTTATGCGTTTATGACAAAAACGAGTAGATAAAGTACAAAATAGTAAAAATGTTTAAAGAATTTAAAGATATTGTTGTATCATTTCCTACTTATTAAAATAATTAAGGAAAGAAACAAATGTCTACGTAACTCTCGTATCTTGAAAATCAACGTTATGCATTGATAACAGAAACGAGTAGATCAAGTACAAATTAACAAAAACATTTAAAGAATTTAAAGATATTGTTCTATCGTTTCCTACCGATTAAAATGATTAAGAAAAGGAATAAGGCTATACGTAGCTCCTGCATCTTGAAATTAAAGCTGACAATTTATATTTGGCATAAAAATCCGCAGTCTACTAATAATCAATGCAATCACGAAAGTTGAAGTCAAAAACAGGATACAACAGCTACCAATATTTAAAAAAATATCAATCTTGTGCGAAAAGTATAAACATTTAGTATTGTCGACTCTGAGTCGCTAAACTTTAGCCATAACTGTGAGTAAATGATTTATTCCGCTTTTTACAAAGCGATAAACACGATTTCGTTTAGCGAAGCAAAGGCTGATAATAATACATGCAGTATAACAAATTATCGCTTACACAATATTGACAAAAGTTGACTAAATTTGCATCGATAGGAGCAGCCTCGTGGAAATTGCAATAAATAAACGTGTCATGTTCATGAACATAATTTATAATAACGTTGAAAGTTAAATTGGCTTCGCGATAATGTATGGAACCGTGTTAGTAATGTAACATTATTAATATTATAGTTCCGTTTGTTTTAAAGTCTGTAAAATTTCCTGACAACGTTTACATAATGCGCACGGTTAAACCTTCACCAAAGAAAATACTTAAGTTTCAAAGTTGCATGTAATTCATAGTGAATTTACATTAATTTATGGTGAAAGGAAAACTGAGTTATGGTAACCATTTAGATTCGAAAAAATTTGTTGCATAATTAACGTTAAATGTACCAATCCACGCTTTTTCGTTGCATCCATTAATTTAACAAAATGACGGAATTATGCAATGGACCGTCTGGCAAATTTCGAATTTTTAAATTAACTTTGTAAATTATTAACGTAGTTCAAACTTGAATCTTCAGACAAAATACAAATTTTCTAAATCCATTGTAAAATGTAGAAATTGCATGAACACGATATTTGTCATTGAATAATTTCAGTGAGTATAAAATAAGGTAAATGTCCCAGTTGCTGATCATGTCTCGGTATCCGGACAGAAATACAAATTTCATTTGTTTTTTACCTTACTTGTTAGTATGATTAAAACTAAAAATTAGTAGCATAAAGTAGAAACACTTAACAAACATTAAAATTTATTATTTTGAAATATATGTCATATCTATAACAAATCTTGAGGAATTTCTTAAGCTTGTATTAAGAAATCTCGCTAATTTACTAAGGGAATATTTCACTATTTCTGATATTTTATGTTACGAAAATGAATTCATTAAATAAACAGACTTACAGATTTACATATTGGGACAATAGTTTCCTCAATGCATCAGCAGGGGACCGTTGTGTTGTACCAGTCATTGATCGATCAGCACGTGGCTGCATGTAGCACAGATGAGTTTTCATGTGAAAATATTGAGGATTGAATTGTTATATAATAAATTATAATTAAATAGTGTTTATTTCGGACATCTGTGTATTCTTGAAATAAGTATATGTACAGTACTTCAAATTTTAGATTCACATAAAATTAAACTTTATCTTTTTTCTTTTATAAATTAAGCATGGCAGAAACGAGGGAACAGAAATATACACAAGAGAAATTAAAACAAACTTTCGTAGCTGTGTCGGAAGAGGTAATGTCGTACATATTATGTGTTCGGTTAATGGGACAATGTAATTCAGGTACTGGGACATGCACTTTTAGGTTGTCCGCTAACTTGGACATTGTACCTTTTCGTTCAATCGTTAAAATAAATAGGCCTCGCATGATTTCGAGATTTCCGTATCCAATCTTTCAGTAATTAAATTGTATTAACTTCGAAATGAAACAAAACCTATTTAAACAATAATAAATCTTACCTATTTATTTTTGTCCTAAATACATAAAGTAGTTTAGGTAAAGATGTAGGTACAAAAGTCGAGTAAGTTCAGATTTTCGATATTGTTTAATTCTTCCTTCGAACAAGCAATTACTTACATATAAAAATATGTATGAAATATGGATTTGCTCGGTTTTTTTGCACCAATTCGATTACAAATAAATGTTGCGGGTTCATCTGCTACATATCTTTCGATACAATATCCAAGGCAACAGATGGAATTGCGCCGAGGAAATGAAAGTGTAGAATTGTTGTCCGGTATGTATCCTTTTCTCGTGAAAAACGACTTCGTAATAGGTGTTAAGGGCTTTTACGTGCCATTACTGTAACACTTCGGACGAGCAAATCGTTTTCTCCAGTATTCCTTATCTCTCGCTTTCGAACGATGTATAAAATTTTACTACCAACAGCTTGCAGGCACAGTAATTTGCTATACAACCGTGATTTATCGTGGATGCGGAATCGTTTTCGGGACTGTAGCTTCGCCCAAATTATACCAATTCCAAGACCCGGAACGAAGTTAATAATGAACTACCATTACAAAATCAGGTAAATTAATTTATCAGCGAAATTGCTAGACGGGTCAAAATGATTAATTCCAGATATTTTATTTCGAAATTACGGGAATGATGAAGATTCATGGGAGATTATTAATGCACTTGTTCGCGCACATATTACAATCCGAACCGCGCGGAATTCCGAATTGCAAATTAAAATCTCACGAACCGTGTCAGGTCTTTTTTTCCATTATTTCACATCGAATATTTCGAATCTTTCGAATGTGTTCTGCATTTTTTCGTGGCAGTGAAACGCAAAAAATTGCGTGTTATTTCGAATTGAAAATCGAAGTCTTTTCAAACTGTGCCCCAGTTTTTTTGTTCATCAATTCGCTTCCAAATCTTTCGAAAAGTGTTCTGTGTATATCAAAATACCTTGTACGTCGACCCTACACTACGCAAATACTATAATTACCAACATCGTGTGGGCAGACGAGAAAGTGGTTCACGGCGAAACCGGACGCGTGCAATCTGCTCTATCGTTTCGAGTGTTAAATTGATTTAATTACACGCGTTCTCAAATTATAGCTATTTCTGTGCTTTCCACTGTGCAATGGCTGGGCGCATAACCACCATGTTCACGTTTCTGAAAGACGTCGCCGTTTTGTATTCGAAATTCGCATGGGTGACCTCCGTTTAATATTTCTATCATTGGAGAAATTAGCGTCTAATCCTTTTTGCCATTACACATTCCAAACGAGGAATAATTTCCATTAGCTCCATTAGCTCAACAGAAAATGGAGGTACAAAAATTAGTACAATAAATAATAAATAGACACTTTAACCTAACATTTCCTATATTTCTTAAATATCCTAATATTTTTAATTTACAATTATTCAGATTCTAAGGCACGTCCATGAGGAATTATTCAACAGATTTATCTCTTTGGGTATGTGTTATTAAAACAAAATAACTAAAACTTTGGGCAGCAAATTCTTGCCATTTTTATGAAGTAATGTAAAATAGTCGCTTTTAGTGCTCCGTAAACCTAGTGTTAACATAGGCGGACAGTCAATTATGTTGTAAAGCGTGTTCACAAGAAAAAAAAAACATTACACGCGTGGTATAATTAATTTTTTACGGTCAAGCATGAGAAGTTGCGAAGTTTAAACTTTTCTGAAAATCTCCAAACATAAACCATGTGCATAATTATCGAATCTTGCAAAGTTACATTGAAAGTAAATAAAATAAAGTTAGAAATTGAAAGTTTCTCCAGATATTCCTTGCAACGTTGGAAAATTCTATCGTATTAAATAATATAAGGTTTTTACGACTCTCGGAAAGCGAGTAGGACGGTTAATATGGGTTTTGATTTGACAATAACTTTTGGCTCGCCAGATACAGAGAGATCTTTCTTTAACAACTTGAGAACCAACTTCAGCCCGATGACGAAATCTACCGAAAGACGGAACAAAGGTGCAGCCGCACTTGAGAGATTCATGTCACGTGCAGAGAGAAAGCAAGTAATTAAAGCAGAGGTAACTCGAACTATTCCACGTCTTTGTATAATAAACACGAGAAATGCCACGGGAATATTGTTCGAGAGACAAGAGTTTTCCGAACATGTTCGCGAATGCCGATGCACTCTCGTGAACCCCCGTTTCTTAAATTTTATTATTTTCCCGGGGCTAAAGAAACGTCAAAGAGGTCAGCCCCCGTTTGATCTAGTTAATTGCGTTGCTCGGGCGCCATTCGGAATGCAAAGAGCCGGGTAGATCGGTGCTGAACTGCAGGCTCAAGCCCTCGCGGAGGAGGGCTCTCAATTAAAACGGCGTAAGTGCAAGAAACCATCTCTCGCTTCGCTCGCTGCCGCATGGCGGCTGCGTGATAAACATATTTCGATCAAATATCCGGCAGATCTCTAAGGTCCCTAAGTTCTGGAGAAGCACCGAAGCCGCGCGAGCGTCGAGGAATTTCCTCTTAACGATGGAACGCTCCAAGTCGAACGAACGGATCTCGGAGTGAAACGTTCGATTCCCCGTTTCATTCGGATATCAGGTTTTTACGGGATCGGCTGGGCGTAGCACGACAGTAAAACCGGCGGAAATTCTATTGGACCGCGCGCGTCGCCGCCGCGACGCTCTTAATGCGATCAGTGAATTTAGACGCGTGGCATATTGCTTCGCCCTGCACCTTCGAGTCGAGACATTAATTACAGTCGCCACCGTAACATTAATCCAGGCCCGCTTAATCCATTGGATTATGCGATACATTCCTATCTCCACTGTCCAAGCCACTCCGCATTCTCCTCACTTACTGTTAGTTTCGAACTCTAACGTCGTTTTCATATTTACGAGCGGCGAATACTTGACTCCACAAGGACATTCTGGGTGGAGACCTTCAGATTTTAACCCCAGGATCTTGGCAAAATTGAACCAAACATTACAAATTATTCGAATGTATTCACGCGAACTATCTGTTTCCAAAGTTACAGAATTATTGTGCAAGCACTCGATGTTACGATGAGAAATTATACTTGTTTGAACGATTCGATTGCTACACTGGTTCTTTGTCTAGATCTTAATGCAAAATAAAAAGTGTGTGCATCAATTGCAAGACACAGTAGCTAAATATAAATTTATATTTTTCACTAATAATTTTAATGTAGTGAAAATATTATATTTAATACTCTTGAAGACTTCTAATCTTTTCATTGTTTTAAATTGCAATACTTTTGTCATAAATGCATCAAATTTGGAGTCCAGCTATTGTTAATGGGGTTTAACTTGTTATGCAGGGTGGCACACCAAAGTGAATACATACACGCCCGCCCAAAAGTATGTGGACACTAACCATCTTTATGAAATTTGTGATATATTATGTATACTGTTATTGTTAGACGGTATTTATTGTTAAATTCTGTTACGTACATGTATCTAATGTATTTTAGTAGCATAAAATTAAACAATTTACTTATTTAATTTTCTTAAATAAAAAAAATTCGCCCAGAAAGCCTAATACTGCGTTATATTCGTTTGTTCGTTCATTTCACGATGACTGCTTCACTTTAGTACATTCTGAAACATTCTCAAGACTAATATAGATATTTAGAAACAGTATCCAGAGTGGAAAGACCGTAGATAAGAGCGCTCTGTTATTCCATCGACATCAGTTCGCTTTGAATTCTTGTGAGAACACGATGGGCACAAAAAGCAAGGAATTAAGTGTAGATATGCGTTCTCAGATAATTACGCTACATGAAGAAGGATATTCTATAAGGGAAATTGCAGGAAAAGTGGAAGTTTCTAAATCTTGTGTAAATTATAGTGTTAAAAAGTACGGTGCTACAGGAATTTGTTCCTTTGCAAAAAGATCTGGAAGGCCTAGAAAAACAACTGAGGCAGAAGATCGGCATATTATAACTGTAAGTAAACGAAACAGAAGAGAAACAGCCCCCGAAATAGCTGCAGAAATTAATAAGTCCAGGGATGAAACAATTTCGGTGACAACGGTGAAAAGGCGTCTTGCGGAGGGCGGTCTTCGTGGCTGTGTTGCACTAAAAAAACCATTGTTAAGGGCACAAAATAAAAGAAAAAGACTTCAGTGGGCTGCACACCATAAAGATTGGTCATTGGAAGATTGGGAAAAAGTGTTGTGGACCGACGAATCAAAATTTGAAGTGTTCGGATCCAAACGGCGTGTTTTGGTTCGTCGAAAAGTTAGCGAAAAATTTAATGACAATTGTGTGTTGCCCACCGTTAAACATGGAGGTTATTATGTAATGGTGTGGGGATGTTTTGGGAACAACATGACGGGAGAATTAATAAAAATATGCGGCATTTTAAAAAAAGAAGCATATTTAAACATCTTGGTTGAGAAGGCGATTCCATCCGGACAGAGAATAATTGGCATTAACTTCACATTTATGCAAGACAACGATCCGAAACACACTGCCAAAATCTGTAGAGACTATTTACACCAGTTACAACAAACTTCTGGTTTAAAAATAATGGATTGGCCACCCCAAAGCCCCGATTTGAATCCCATAGAGAAACTATGGGATCACTTGGATAGAGAAGTCAGAAAACATTGTCCCAAAACAGAAAAACATTTGTGGGAAATTTTACAATCCGAATGGAACCGTATTGACAGCGAAATAATGAAAAAATGAATAGCCAGGATGCCACGACTGGTAAACGCAATTATAAAAGCACGCGGTGGATACATGGATGAGAAGAAAATATAACGCAGCATTTAGGCTTTCTGGGCGAATTTTTTTTATTTAAGAAAATTAAATAAGTAAATTGTTTAATTTTATGCTACTAAAATACATTAGATACATGTACGTAACAGAATTAAACAATAAATACCGTCTAACAATAACAGTATACATAATATATCACAAATTTCATAAAGATGGTTAGTGTCCACATACTTTTGGGCGGGGGATATTTCTTCTATTGTCTAGAGTTGGGTCCCTAGGGGCCCCAAAAGCATCCATGAACTAACTACATCGAGCAAAGTCAGGTCAAGTCGGGCCTACTCAAGGCCCGCTTGGGTGCTAACGATCGGATTCGGCTGAAACCGGCGTCTGTGGCCACATTCTGATCTCTAAGGGCTACCTCTAGGGCCACTTAAGACTCGAGCCACCTAGGAGTGACTCAAGCCACCTAGATCTAGCTGGATGCCCAGATTTCTGTGCTTGATGTGTTCCCGTGAACAGATTCGGACCTGTTAGAGACATGTATGGCCAGATTAGAGAATAGTATGTCTATATGGTCACTTTTGAGTAGATTTGAGCACCGTGGAAAGTAATGATTCCACTTAACGACTCAATTTTGTCTTGAAAGCATTCTTCAAGTTGCATTACTACAGTGAATATAGTGTGATCCTTCAAATCTACCAACTGCAAAAGTCTAACTAGCAGTTTTTCAAGGTTATCATGATTTTTAACTTTTTAACTGGTGTTCTCTTTAATCATGAACTGTTAGGAAGTCATAATGAAAGACAATTAAATATTTGTATGTTTGGTTTAACACCACATCTGAATGGTTTAATCGCTATTAAATAAAATCATTGTAATATAATTTTAACATAGATTCCACAAGACAAACCGTAATATTCTTCGATATTATTGTATTTTATAATATGTTTATTTAATTTCGACTCGTACGTACATATAAGTATATACGTGAAAATTTTAAATCTGATGGATATTTTCCGAGGAAAATGTACCGTAGCATCGCTACGTGATGAGGTTTTTGTTTTTTGTCACGTGCACAGATTATGCAGAGTAAACGTGGGCACTGATAGGAACGATGCGATGGCGATCGCAAATTCGAGTCTAGGAACGATTTTGCGCGGTTATTCCGTTTATCGGCAACTCGGTGCCATGCGTCCCAAATCTATTGTTCGCGGGTATCGCATTTGGTATCTGATTTGACATAAAGGAAACGCCTGACATATTCTCGGTATGCATGAGCTGCTACTGTGAAAATTTGCCGCGTGAATATAGGTAGCGAGTCTTTTTGTGGGCATGGCAGACATATTTCTCGTTTCGCGAAGATTCGTCAGATTACACAGTAGAATTCCGTCGATGCCTATCCCGAAGAAGGTGAAATTCATCCTGATTTCTACACCCTCGTAACGCATTCCGGCATTTTTTAGTATTATTCTACGTTAACTAATACAGTGAACCGATCTTTCTTCTTTAAATACACATTTCCGCACAAATCGATCGGACTTTTCCAAAAGAACCACCGACGCGTTATTAATGTCCTATTATTTGTTTCATTCAACGGAGAGGTGCTACATTACACAATTAATTTATTATACACTATACACAGTGCGTGATCGAATATGGATGAATATTCTTAAAGGTATTTTGGAAGTATCATCACTGTAAACTCCCATTTCAGAAAACAGGAGGTAAAACAACAGGATTAACGGACTTTTTTAACGATTTATTTGTAATTGATGTCTATACTGAGGACTTTCGTGTGAAACAAAACCTGCCTACATCAATAGCGAAAAACAGGAGCTAAATGATTCATGTTTGTAAGAAATGCATGAAATCCGCTATGAAATCGTTTATTGACGATGTTAAAGTTGTTTATATATCGTAAACAGCTTTTTGCATTGTTCAACGCGTGCAACAATATTATGAATTCTATAAATTCATGATAGAATTTGTACTCCATTAAATATTTCACATATTTTACAAATTTGAGGTTGAGCTTCAATACCTAAATATTTTCCCTTTTTTTTTGTTAATTCGTTGTAATTTATATGAAATATTGCATACTTCATAAATCCAACAAAAGTATCATCCGCTACTACTTTTGGGTTAGCGAAAAAAAGAGAAAATTAAAAATTGTTTGCTACAGTATACTAATGATGACGTGATGATAATGGGATGACGAGTATCGATCGATGTTTGCCAATTGCAATTGAAGCGTCGATTTTGGGAACGGAGAAATTAAGTTATCAAGAAGCTATTATCTCCTCGTTAATATACGAGAATGGGATGGAAGCTAGCTCAATTACACGTGATTTCGCGTAGCGCAATTAGCAGTCCTCATAGTGGGAAAATTGAACCGGAAGTGCCGAAACTGGCCCTCCAACTTTCAACAATTGTTCATGATGTAGCTGACTTTAATTGGACTCCGGAAACATCTAGCATTACACATTTGATCATTAACCTTTTCAACGCTTTTCGATAGCCAATAGCAGTCATTATTTTTTTTTAAATAAGTTGCACATAAATAATCAGAATGTAATAAGATTCAATTGAAAAGTCGATTTTCACTGCCAATCAATTTTATTTCGCAAACGTTTCTTCGCATTTATGCCTTGAAGTCATTATTTCTATCAATTATTTTGCAAAAAAATAATCATGAAATATTTCAGATAAATATTTCGGAACGAGATTTCACAGGACGAAGAATTCTGTAGAATTGTTGCGACAACTTTCCCCTGCGATTTTCCAATATTTATTCTACCGGGATCTGAACTTTATATTTTTAATTGACAATCTCACGTTGGTTGCTAAGAACTTAAATCAGATTGTCTTGCGAACTTCATTCTTAAGACATAAATTTAATTATTTATTTAAGGTCTGCGAAGAGAGAATAAAACTTCAAAATTGAGATTTAAAGGGCCCTTGCGATTATTAACATAAAAATTCAATCACCTTTAAAGTTTAAAATTATGTGATACAATTATTAGATAATTAACGATCAGTTTAAGTTTCGGAACTGAAGAAATTCTGCACCTAAAGTCTTTGAAGCTAGATAAAGTTCCGAAGTTGTTTCAAAGTTCATAATCATTACTTTAAAACAAGGCCCGATTTGTAAAGATTAAAAATATGTAATACAATTATTAGCTGATAACGAACAGTTTCAGGTTGGAAACTGAAGAAACTGCAGAAAGTCTTTGAAGCTCTATAAAGTTACAAAATTGTTTCAAAGGGCTCTTGCAATTATTAATTTAAAACAAGACACTGTTCTTAAAGTTTAAAAATATACGACACACTTACTAGATAATAAACTTTCAGCTTAATTTAATTGTTTATCTAAAGTCTTCGAAGCGAGAGAATGCTTCAAAATTGTTTCGAAACACTCTCGCAATCATTATTTTAACACAAGACGTCTTGAAACTTTCAGATTACGTGTGTGCGACATTTATTCGTTGGTATGCGAGGCACGAAGGATTCTTTAAAATTTGACTCTGTCTCGTCGTAACTGAAACTCTTACGACATTCTTCTCCCAAGCGATTTTCCAATATTTATCCGTCGCAGCCAGAATGTAGGCGCGATGCAACGCTATTGATTTTGTCAAGGTTGAGGATAGTAGACCAATGAAATTCTCCGATCGATTTCGAATGATCGATGCCACCAGAAAGTTCGTTGTCTCGACGAGGAAAGGTCCTTCGCAAAAATTAGCGAGCTTTTTGTGCGGGGGGAATCCCATTAACCGTCAGATCACAGTAATTGCCATTAAACTTCTTTCCTTGTCTAATTTATCGCTGGTGGAAGAAACGAAATTCTATTATCGAGCAAAACCACCGAGGACTACCGAGGTTCCTACACAGCCAATCGACGACGGGAAATGACGGCAACGGAGAAATATCGCGATAAACATTTAGCCGCGAGATTTGCGCAACGGCCTCGTTCGCTTTCCTAAATTAATTGCCCGGCGGTTGACACGACGTTTGTACGCGCCTGCCGATTTGCATGCGCGCATATCAATGACATTAAATTTCAATCAACGACGTCAATTTGCCGTCCTACAGCCTATTCTACCATGTCCTGTGTTTTCCGGATTTCTCCTGTCGCGGTCCCGTGCACGCCAATTAACGATCAAACTAATAACGCAGTAATTACGTCGCAATAAAGCTAACGCTCGACTTCCGGTACGCGTCGATTCTCGTTATCGCAATTGGAATACTTTTCTGCCCCCGTCACGATCATCGAGGAAAGATTACATCTTTCTTCTGGCACTACATCGATGTAAATCCGATATTCTGAGAACGTCACGTACAGCAGCTGCTTCAATTTCGAAGTAAAGACTGTAACCTAAATACTCTCTTTTCGGAGAAGATCATTTACCGAGGGCTCTAAGAACGCTTGTCGATATTTCAACTGTTTTCATTTCGTGCGAAAGAATCTTGCAACAACAAAGCTTTTACTCTAACGATGTTTTTCTGCCGAAGATACGCTTTTTCTAAAAAATTTCACAAACTGAATCTTCCACACCTGCATACTTATTTTTTGTTTTCAATTTTATTTCTCTTATAAAACTTTTGTTAATATATTCGTTATGTTTTTCTGGTTGAAACGACATCAAACATAACACAATTTCGATCACGTTTGCTTGTTTAATTCGCATCACAATAGAACCTGCGTTATCCGAATCGATGATACCTGAATTCTCCATATGTGCTTTATATTTCTTTTCTTATTTATTTATTTAACGGCGCTTTAACGGCAGAGGTCATTAGGAACGTGGCACTAGGTGTCTACGTGCCTGTAGGTGGATTTCTCACGTAAGTTATATCATATTTTTTACAGAAAATGGTTATCTTTAAAAATTGGATAAGGTTAGGAAGATGATCAGCTTTGTTGAAGAGTGTTATTATGTCATTAGTGCCTTATATTATACTGTAAAGTTGGGAGCACATCTTCGAGTCGAAACTTAATGAACCGATTGAAAAGCAATCGTACGAATTGAAACAATTGTATAATCTTCAACTGAATATTTTTCAAAAATTGGAAATTTAATGTTCAAATACTTCTTCGAGTCACTGTATGGCACTATCAAGTTCTGTCAGGGACTGTAATTTTCCCTTTTAAACTATAAATAGTGTACTCTGTGCTATTTAATTATCACACTGCCGATTTTGTAATATTAGTGACATAAATGAGTAGACGAACCAGCAAACATTATTATCAAATCACTGCAAGTTATTAAGAAAAGAAATATCTTTCTATTTCTTGCAATTGATCTAGTCAATGCTTACTTTACATAAAGGCCCTCGTTATTACTTAATTATTAGAAATTAAGTACTAGCTGATTTCAAAAACTGGGTTGTAGGTATAACAAACTGATAGTCAACGTGCAAGTGTACCGCGTTTTGGGTCATAGATAACAACGGTGATTACGTTATTGACCAACTTTCAGTCCTTCGCATGCGATGCTACATCAAAGTTCATCTATGAAAGCGCTAAAACTTTTGGGAGGACCTAATGTAACAACTAGTCTAACAATTAGTGTCCTGACTGACACCGACTCTAGTTGCCGTAACTGATTAAAAGTCCCGATTGACTCTGTATATTAATATCGGTGTTGAAACTGTCTTGACTAACTAGTTTTTGTAATTCTAAGTGATCCCTGTAGTGTAATGATCTGGGCGTAATTCCTCCCATTTAATACGTAAAAATTAAACGCGGTGTAACGTCGATGTAATGTTTGTGTTATGTGTGTTAAAAATGACAAAATTTAATATTTACCTGAAAGCTTTCTTCTCCGAAAGCTCGGACGCCAAGGAGTGCAAGCATAACACGGTTCAGGTATGTCTCCTGAACAATACACGACGCTGGCAAGACCTGTGTCGATGACATATATCGAGAATTCACTGTATTTTAGTTTCTTGTAAGACAAACGTTGGAAAAATTGGTTTATATATTTTTTTTAACAATGACCCTAGTTAAAAATTTGCGAAAAATTTGAGGTAGTGTCGATGACAATACCTTATTATTAAATTAATTTCCAGGATAGTCGCACCTTAAGCTCCAATATGAAATCTGTATATTTCGGGTATTCCATTTTTCATAATCAGAGTTTGCAACTAAAAAATCGGAAAAAATTCTTGAATATATCAGTATGGTAAATGTGATCAGTATGGTAAATGTAGAATTCTTAAGTGCGACTAAATGGGGAAAACTGGTGAAAACTTTCTTCTGTCCCCTTAACTACCCTTACAGGCGAGGTATATGGCTAAAATTTGGTAGAAAAGATTCTTTCTTAGTATCTAGCTATCGAACGAGCCATTTCCGGTCAAAATTGGTTGAAGGGCTAGGCCCTTTTTATATAATATTATAGTTTACAAGTTCCTTTAACAAAGAATATAAAAATTCTTAAATTACACTTAAAAAAAGCTATAACTAGCAAAAAATACTAGAATTGTGTTCAGGAATGTGTGGATTTAGTAGCAGAAAAATCTAGACTGACGATCTTATGCAAAATAAAAAGGTATTTAACATGAATTACAAAAGACAGGGACCAGATCAAAATTTCCTTCTTCCTTGAACCATTTTAACAAATTGTGAACAATGAACGGATACTTTTAAATGCCTTCAATCCTTTTACTGTTTTAATTCGTAGCTAGTTATTTTGATATGAAATCCGCTGTCTAATAATATCATTCAGGAGATTAAATAACGATTTGTTAGTTATTACTATGATCGTTTTAACAAACATGCAGCTACTGTTTAATTGCAGTACATCGAATGAAAAAGAACATTGAATTCGATTATATCGCACCTCTCACGTTAATGCCTGATCAGGGTGCATAAAAATCCTCGATATAACAGTAGAGGCCGGAGTGAAAATTTAATTATTTTTCGCTTAATGAAAAATGGTTCGTTAATGAAGATTCTGTCCTAACAAAAATTTGACCGTATTTGCGAAGTGTTCATTGTTCCGCGATATCGGCCGAGTTGCTCTCTCTCTACCACTTTATCCATCCTTAAGTAGTAGAGAATCTCCGATCGGTGGATAATGGAATTTTCTAAGATAAACTGTAAGCCCTTCCTCGCGCTTTCGCTGTGCAGTTTTAATAGCGCTCGATCAGGCGCATCCCAGACGCCGTGCCGCGGAAAATTGTACCCCTTGATAGAAATTCTACGTATCGTTGCACGCCGTTCAAGTACCCGTAGACTCAGTAGCCCAGGCAAAGAATTCGAGCGAAGCAAAGGATATGAAGGTTGCAGAAAATAGCTGCAAATTGTAAGTGCTTTGATCTGTTGCTCTTTGCCTGGCTCCCACAAAAGATCAGCCGAGATAAACGGAGCTCCGGAGAAACCATCAGGGATCATCGGAAAGTTGCAAGAGGAGGATGCCTGTCGGGACCGTCGTCGTTTTTAGGAATGATTACTGAAAATTAGGAATCTCCCATAAATCCCGTTCCGTTCTAACGAACCCATTTATGCGTTGGAATTAATCAAGAACAAGATTAATGAGCTGGAGCGCCTAACTCTCACCTCATTCTTCTTAATTCGCTGACGCCCTAGCGAAATATCGCTTTTAAATTCCTCTCTGATGAAGAGATCAGAGAAATTACTCGTGTGGCGATTAATTTATTTAATTACGAATACATTTTGAAAGTATTAAATTTCGGAAGAACGTGTAGTCTGCGGATTTTTATGCGAATTAATAAAAATGTTCTGCCTCACTTGCAAGGCACAGGAGCTACACGGCCATTTGTGTCTTATCTCAATCATTTTAATCGGTTGAAACTAATACATCAATATTTTTCAATTCTTTAAATGGTTTATAATAAATCTATCAAATCCGCAATCTAATGTGTTACTGACATAAGCAAAAGATAATCGATAAATATTAAAATGATTAAAGAATTCTTGAAACGGATACAGACAATTTATACAGTTCTTACTGTTAAGACTTTCGAGTGTAAAGTCGTGTCCTGAAGGAATTATTATCCCAACATTCCGCAAACATAACAGCTAGCTTCCACCAAGGAGATTGAAGACAACGGAGCATAAAATGCTTTTCAGCAAAGCGAAACTTATAGCCAAGACTAATAGTTATTTTCACTAAAAGTACCAAGAAACGTTGGAAATAATGAACTCCTGAAAAACGCCAACAAGAATAAAGGTAAACATGCGAACCCAGTCTGAGGTTCTCTCCTCCCTCAATTTTCCAGCTGACCAATTCAAAATCTCCGTTTTCGATTCGTGACCAACGATCCGGAACATGATCAACTCTAGTATATTAGAACAACGACAGAGGACACACACCAGTATCAGTCTTGAACCCTTCAACGAAGCTGCGATGCTCGCGAAACATTGGCAAAATAATTCCGTCACGACACGGCTTACACCCGAAAGCTTTAACGATCCACTATCTAGCGCAGAGTCGGGGAACTGTCGGCCCATGACATAGTCGCCTCATGAGGGGATGGAGCAGGAATTGAGGGGAAAAACTTACCCTCTCTCACTGACAGAGACGAAACGCGTCACGTGGCCGGGCTGTGGCGAAAGCGTGGAGGAATAGCGCGGTAGAAGGAGAAGTTAGAGTGGAGACACAAGCATAAGAGGGCCGGCAGGCATTTCGCCTTGACTATCACACTATGTTACGCTGTGCCTTTTTTCTAGACATTTTACGTCTTAAGTAAGTAAGTAACCGATTAAAAATGCATACCACCGAGTTTGTACATGTCTTTGCTATGTCTGTTCAAAGTCTTTTTCTTCGATACGACCATTAAATATCTCGAAATTAAGAGATTCTCTCTGCGGCAGCCATCTTGTAACGTCACACTTGCCTCGGGAAGCGAATTTTCTGCCGAATATTACAAATTACTCCACGATCAGGTAGAAATTCGCAATTTGGGCTCTTGACAGACGTAGATTGGACTTTTAGGAAACACAAGTGACCACTTTTAAACTGCTCATTGCAAGATTGAAGCGTCAATTTGTCAAGATCTTGGCCCTTGGAAGTTCATATACGTATATTGCAGAGTGATTCTCTTAATTTCGAGAGTTTTAGTGTTCGTATCGAAATAAAGGCTCTGGACAGACGCAGCAAACACATGTACAAACACGGTGGTATGCATTTTTAATTGATTACTTACTCATTTAAGACAACGATAGCGTGACAGTCAAGGCCAAATGCATGCCGGTCCCCTTAATACTGTTTCTTTCCCCAGTTATCAGTTCCTACTAGCGCAGCGTATCTTATGAAAGAAATAGCGTACATCTGTAAAAAATCTGTGAAAACAAAACTATCCAACGAATTTGTTTGAAAATTTATGGAGAGATTGCCACCGGTACAACGCTTATTTGGCGAAAAAAATTATTGTGAAAAGTTGTTAACATTAAGTAATATGGGCTAATCGAAAATCTCTGTTTTCTACCTATTTTTTATTTATGGAAGCATACAACAAATACTTTAATAGATTTTGGTCTGGAAGTAATCGTTTTGGCAAGGTGTAATATTGATCTAACCTTGTGCAAAAAATCATGAGTCCCTTCGAAACCATTTCGCCGCAATTGATGTTTCAATATCAACTTTCAGAATTTCCAAGAGTGTATCGTGCGGAAGTTACGATTATTTGTTACTCCTAGTGAAATTGTTTAGACAATTTTTTTTAATCTTACATAAATTATTTTTGTAGTATTCATTGAAGCAGTACCAAAAAATACCTATTCCATTTTTGCTACAGTGTTCCAGTGAACGAAAACTTTGTTTATTTAACATAAAAATTGTAATTAAATATTTTTTTATATGTATGAATGTCACATTATTTTATTATAAATAATATAGCACTAAAAAATTTCTCCTGAAACATCAAATAATCGTGACTTCCGCGCGAATCATTCTTGGAAATTCCGAGAGTTGATATTTAAACTTAAATCGTGGCGAAAGCATCTCGAAGTGCGTAATGATTTTTTGCACAAAGCTAGATCAATATTACAACTTGCCAAAATGATTAGTTTCAGATCCATGCATAAAAAATGAGTGTAACGCAAAGAGGCTTCAGGTTAGTCCATATTACTTAATGTTAAACAACTTTTTTTGAAAAATTATTTTTCGGCAGTTAATAGTTGAAGCCATTTGCAATAACCCATATGAATTGTAGACCCCTAAGTATTCAATGATAGGCGGAGTAATTACATAACTGTCGCACCGAAAACTGATGAATTCCTAGTAGCGAAGAAATGGTTATTTACCATGCGTATATCTCCGTAAAATATTCTTTTTCAAAAATCTGACTTTAGCACATCATGCACGCACTGTTAGGCTATACAAAAATAATTGTTTTTTATAAAATTCGAAAATTTATTCTAGTTTATTCTAGTCTTCATTCTAGTTCCCCGGTTCTAGAGGTAAAGTCAAGCTAACAGTGGTGCTGAAGGGTGGGAGAACCGAAAAATTAATGGTGAAGGTCTCGCATATAATCTTGGAACCTCCAAACAATACTTGGAAGTGTCCGTAATAATTCGATCATCTATTTGCTTTCAGTGGAACGTTATAGAATGTCTCCTCTAATTAAAGTAAACGTCCCAGTATCCGGGTGCTTAAGCAAGTTTTATTTAATTTGGACAAAGATATAAAACAAAAAAGGTAAACTTTAATTACATAATTCAATCCCTCAATATTTCTACATGAAAATTCACCTGTGCTACATACGTGCAGCCACGTGCTGATCGATCAATGACTGGTACAACACAACGGTCCCCTACTAATAGATTGAGGGAACTGTTATCCCAATATGTAAATCTTACAATTTTATAATAAAAAAATTAATTTTCTTGCGCGTTCGAATATTTGATTTACATATTAAAGTCTATTTATTTAATGAATTCATTCTCATATAGTGAAATTATTCCCTTACAATTAGTAAATTAGCGAAATTTCTTAGAACAAGCTTAAGAAATTCTTCAAGACTTGTTATAGATATGACATATGTTTAATATGTTTGTATGATGACTATTTAAATTTATATTAATGTGTGTTTTCACTTTATACTACTCATTTTTAGTTTTAATCATATAACAAGTAAGGTAAAAAATGAATGAAATATTTATTACTGTACGGATACCGGAACATGGTCAGCCACTGGGATGTTTACCTTACAGCATACAGCAAAAGTGGACGAAATGTCATCCCGCATGCAACAATTTCTGAGGAACGTGTGGGGGTCGGTTCTAGGAAACGTGTCCGATATCATAGGGGAACGAAGACGAAGGGAAGCAAACGTGGACACGTTCTGAACGGTTTTTCGTCGCAGCTCGTATCACGTTTACTCGCGCCGTGTATTTGCACTAGTAAACTGATGTCACAAGCGTTTTGATCAATTTCTGATCCATTATTGGAATTGTTGGAAAACGTATTCGAAGTGCACGTGCGCATACGGAACATTCGTGAATAGTCGTAGAGCGCGCAGGTAAATGTCCATTATATGAAATTAATTAACACATATAGTACCGGTCACTTCCCTGCCCTGAAACCTCCTTCAACAGGAATCGATGGTGCTCGTTGCTTCAATTTCACGGGGCGAGAGAGGTTGGTCGCGCCTCGAAATAATCGACGAGGCGATAAAGTTCGTCGAGAAGAAGTCGAAAGGCGCGAAGCGAGCTTTTGTTACGCGAGAGCGTCGCGAGAAAAAAAAAACCGGCTTGAGTGTCCGTAAAGAGGATATTTTTTTATCTTCTTTTTCCTTTTCACGGGCACTTTGTCGCGAACGAACGAAAATTATGGCATTTTCGATGCAGGCTTTTAATCGCGAGGTCGTATTGTTTCTCTAGAGTTCAAGGAGGTTTAGTTAGAAAGTTCCTTTGTGCTGTGAACGGCTCTCGAAGAAATTCCCGGGTTATAAATGGTTATTCAATGTATTAAATTCGAAGGCTTGAAAGTTCGTTATTTAATATTCTGCACTGGCAAATGTGATTTAATCATTCAACTCCCAAATTTTGATTTTCTAGCGTAACCGTGTCTTCCAATTTCTAATTTCTGATGCGATTGTTGATCTTAAGAGGGGGAGGGGGGAAGCAATAGTAGCCGTCAGAACATAAAATGCGTTTCAAAAATACTTTATATTCATTATAAAAATATACAGACTCATTTACATTATATCATCTGTAGAAACAGTATAAACATGTCATCGTGAATTGTGTAAGTGAAAAACTTGTTATGCACATAACTTGTGATCCTAATATCCTAAAAAATGATTTGACCCGAAGCAGATTAATCGAAACAAGCCTGTCTCCTTTGCATCGTGTTAAGATTATCTTCATACCTTGATGGAAATGATGAAGAGTAAAGACCGAATTATAGATTCGACAACAATTCTTGTTGGAACTATAGTAGAATTTCTTAATAAGCGATAATCTTCAGTCACTTATTTGGACTACAAGAACGAATAAAAAAAAATCATTGAAATGATGACGGAATGATTTTTTAACTAACACGGGAACTGTATAAAAAATTTAAATTACATTGTATATTCAATACATGAATTATTTTTCCAATAAATTGCATGTATAATTGTCTACTGGTTTTTCGTTTGATTTTTAAACGGTGGTCGTGCGTATTGATAGGGAAACGTTGAAACCACCTACCTTTCTGAACTATCGTCGGAACCATTAAAGATGGATAAATTCCCCGAGTCGTATCGGTAAACTTTTGATTGGTTTTACGTCGTTGTCTCGGCGCAACCGGTTACGCTTGATATATCGCGAGAGCTCACGTGTATGTATGTACATATCTACCACGAACACTTATAGAGAACGAGGAAACATTCTTTCCTGTAATATACTCTGGCCCGCCGAAATAAATTGTATCGAATCGCTCGACGATCTGGTCAATTATCTTTTCCACCCCGAGATTTTTTCAATTCCTTGTCTTGAAGTTTTCATTTTTCAAAAGAAGAAATTCAATAAATCGATGAAATATTGCATTAAGCCTTGCGTAGTTTTTTAGCTTGTTAATCTTCAGTTTCGCGTGTTTTCATTTTTTGAAAGTAGAAATTAACTAATTTGATGAAGTATTGTATGAAGCCTTAGCGACCTAGTCGATTATTTTGTCTATCTTGAGGTTTCAGTTCCTTACCTTTTATTTCTGGAAAGAAGTTAATAATATTGACGAAATAAATTCAAGCAATATTGTCCACTAACACCCTAATCAAAAAGAAAGGTCTAGTCAAATGTGCGAACTACGTTAGATTTTATCACAAGGACAAAGGTAAGCCATGGTACACTGGTCTTGCTCTCTCCAGAGATTTTCTAGTTTTTGTTAATAGATGTCGATCCAATCACTGTAATTTAAACGGTTCATTGGCAAGGGCCAACTTTATAGTTAACAGTGTTTGCCAATGCAGAGCAGAACTCCAAGATGTAAATCATGTTATACGGCAATGCCCAGACTATGAAAATGAACGTAATACATTGGAAACAAAGCTCCTCAAAGGCAAATACTATTTCCCTCTTTGTATTAGTTCCTTCTTATGTAAACCTGATATAAATATAAAAGGACTGAAAATAATTTATAATTTCCTTAAACAATGTTCCGTTAGAATTTAGAAACAATGTAAACCTATTTAATGTAAGCCAAATGTAATAATACTGTACTTGCTATATAAACCACTCGGTTTAAAGCAATAAACAAATAAATAATATTGACGAAATGGTGTTGGATAGTTCAATGTTGGATAATTTGCGAACTAGTTGATCACATTTTCTACTCTGAGATTTTCATTATAATCGATGAAATATTTGATAGAATATTATGTCAAGTCTCCAGTAGTTTGTTTTTCTTCCACACATTTCAATGAATTTCATTCTAAAATTATCTCGCTTGCTGGCACCACATATTTTAGTGACAGTCTTCGTAATGATAATATTTTACAGAATTCAACGCATCGTCCGTATAAAATATTTAAAAAACGCAACATGGATAACATATTAACATTTGGTATGCCCGGTCATAAATTACAGCTACAAATAACGGCGCACGTGAAATGAATTTTGTTTTTTACGTGCCATGCGAGATGGTTAAATACAGGGTGTCCCACATAAATGGGAACACCTAAATATCTTTCGTATTTACAGTCCTATCAGAATATTTACTATTTCGAACATTTATTATAATATGTAAAGGTCAATCCGACGTAAACAACGCGCCATCTTTGCGCTGGAACACGTAAGTTTTAAACTTTCACATTTCATCCGCGTCAACATGATTATTCTTGCTCAAGGTCTGCATATATGAAACATATTTAGGTGCTCCTATTTATGTTGGACACCCTGTATATGTGACACTGATGATATATGTGATACTAATAATACTAATCTAACATACATATATTCTCATAAAATTTAGTGTCACTTTTACGACTGAAATATTATTTGGTTATTGTGCGTATGCCAATTTGTAAGGAAACAGAAATCTTGGCATATGAACAAAAATTAATTTATTTGATTTTTACCAGACGACAAATTTTAAAACAACTTATGGGCACGGGAATTTGTATAATGATCTAAAGTTTAATTGATAGAAACTCGCGGAAGATCTTATAGTCAAATGGGTTTTTGAAGCGAGCCTGAAATATTTCGAATTCATATTTTCCTTAAAAAAGATCTCTATTTATAGTTTTTTACCTGAAATGGCCAAACAACATTGCGTTCCATCAGTGATCATCTGTCGTAACATTCTTCTTCTATCTCTGTACGCTGTAACATTGACGAGAGCCGCAACGCACGATCAACCTTCGGAACTAATTAGCGCCCATTGAGGATGAGTAATTACCATGAAGCAAAGCGACAGAATTATTTATCGCGCGGAAGGAATAACTCTTGCAAAAACAACGTGCTGGGTCGCGCAATTCACCGAATCCGTTCGTTAATTACAGAATAGAATCGAATTATTCGCTATGTAATCCAATGACTTCCATATAAATTGTAAGCCGTGCAGAAAACCAGAATCGAAAATCTGTTGATCGAGCATCTGATACTAAAACCTGTTGGATGCCGATCACAATTAATTAAAGCACATTATCGGAATTATCAACTACATAACATCAACTGAATCAATGAAATAGTACTTAATAGTTACGTATATTAAAACCAAATATAAAATCAATAAGATTATAATTGTTTAAAACCATGTATCATAATCTTGAATTTCGGGGACTTTAGCACAGCCTACTCTAGTAATAGGCGTGCTGTACAATATGTCTATAATTTCCAAACCGCTTTTCTAATTTTTCAGTCGTAAATTTGCCTGCTAAAAGATAAGATATGTCAAAATTTTGAAAACAGTACTCTGTAAGTAGTAAAAGAACTGTAGTACTTTGATTCAGTCCTTCGAAAGTATCTAATGTTAAATGACTGTTTTGTTTTTAAATTTTTCCAAGAATTTAATCATGTTAGAAATTTTTAAAAAGATTCACACCTAAAATCATTAATATTTAAAAGCGGTTTTCAAAATTCGTTTCTTTTCCTGTTGCCTCTCATATTACTTGTATTGTTCACAATATCCCTCCAGTTGCGAAATATGGAGATAAAAGTTTCATAAAAAAAAAAGAAATATGAAAAATGATAAAAGTTGCAATCTTTTGCTGCGTTTACATTGGTATTAGCTGGCTTTATTATTATTTGGCCGTTGAGCGTGTTTACCGCTTGACTAGTTCCAAGGGGGATTCCTCTTTGTGAACATAATATTTTTACAATTACGGTAGAGACCTTCGCGACAGTTACGGTAGAGACCTTTGCGACAGTTACGGAGAGAATACTGTAGACACGCATCATATTTAATCCGCGTACGGATGCATATTGAATATCATTTACCCAGAACTGCTGAAGTTTTGAGTCTTAAAGGATACTTCGTAACTTCATTAATTTACTGAACTTAAAGTTCACAAATATCAAACAGTTCATCGTAACGAAATACCTAGAATCGCGTGCATAACCTATATAAACATCGAGTTACTCGGTCATTTAAAACTCCCGTCGAATTCAAGTATAATTCGTTTTACGCAGCATACTGTACATTACGGGAGAGACAAAGTGTGCATTTAAAAATTCAGTGTTGGTGCGAGTACGAAAAACGAAGACGAGAAGAAGCGGAGTTTAACTTTCCGCCATCGCGGGTGATCAGCGGAGCGGTAAGTTCAAACTCCATCAAAATCCATCGGACGCGAGCCGGCCGTTTTCTATCGATGGTTCTTCGACGACCATGTTCGTCGGATTCGTTGACTCATGACATCTAATTTATTTATCGCAGTAACAGCGTGGGGCAAAGTTAATTCCTTTAAACCGATACGCGTGTCCGACGTTTGATGTATTGCTGCGGTGACGTCGCCGTTGATATTTTATGTATGCATTCTTGGATGTTGATCGGACCCCCCTAACCCCCTTAGAAAAGAGGTGCGGAGCGGAGTGCGGGAAGGGATGAAGAGAAGAATGGAGAGGAGAGGTAGAAAAAGCAGACGCGTGCTTGATAATATTTAAATTTCCGACGAACCATTAGGATCTGCCACAACACACCTCAATTCCGAACAGTTCCATAACTCGTACACCCGGGGCGTTCGTTCCGACAATTTCGTGTTCACGCTTGAATTACATGTTATCGATTTTATGTAACGACTGCGCCGGTGAATTGTCGATAAAGTGTGTGGGCTCCGCTTCGCCCGAGACTCGATTTAACTGTTACAAATTTGTTCTTGTGCACGTGTGTACGTGTGCATCGTACGGCCCTGACGCGCCGTGCCGGTCCTCGCTGTTTCAGACCCGCGATGCCCCGGCTATAAACGGCGAGCATGATCGCTTTGCTACTACAGTTACTTACTTCGACGAAAAGTAGTCGATGAAACGAGTTAATGGGATCCGTACGCTGGACATTGTTACAGAAAGGAAAAACTTTGTACGTATGAACAATAGTACGCAACGTGAAAGTATAAAAGTCGGGTACGCACTCATGCGCGTACATACTACAGAGTGTTTTTTTGATACCTTGCCGTATGATTTTTCTCGCAGTTGTAATAATTAGGACATGTTTGTTTTAATAATTCTCTAGAAGAGAAGGAAAATTTTTATACTTAATTCTTAGCACATTTTGCACCAAAGTAGAAAAACAAGGATGCGCCCCGAGGTCACGTATCTTTTTTTCTCGTAGAGCTCAGTCCACGGTTGAAGTTATATTTAATTCACGCAACATCTTGCCCAAACAGACCGTGAATTAAATACAACTCACGCGGCGTTCAATGGGGTAAATATTCATATCAATGGAACAGTATTTTAATTCGACTTTGCACAAAAATTAATAACATCTATATGTAACAGATAATACTTCAAGTGTCTACCACGAACCTGATTCGTTATAGGGGTAGGGGTTAACATCTCTTTTATGTTTGTAAATTCAAAAAATGCACATGATACTTCTCTCGTAAGGTGATTTTTTTCGAATTGTCATGGTCATTAACAATTGTTTGTTTATTAACATTGGCTTTTTATCATGTGACATTATAGCACACATCGAGTTCAATGACCTGCAGCACTGTGACCTTCGAACGATTCTGCTCGAAAAAATTACACTGATTTAAATGATACACGTACATACATTAATTAGATTAAAAGGTAGGTTCCGTTTTAATTAAAAGTGATTAGGGAAGTCATTTTTTGTGTATTTATTCATTGTTGCTCGTTGACCTTTTCTTTTCTCGTAGAATTGGTTAGAATTTAGATTCGATAGAAATTGGATGAATCAATGATGTACTAGCTCTATGTAAATTTAATTAAAGAGGATCACACTAAATTACAAAACCAAGGAATGGATGATCAATTTAAGGTGGGTCCTAGTTTTTTTAAAAGACGTTATTTGGTTCTAAACCTGAATGTGAATAGTGGCTATTTTACAAATTAAAACGACTCTGTAAAATTTAAATGATTTTTTTCCATATTCCCTTTACAGCGACCTCAGGGAGGAAGCACTCTACTATACAATGACTTCTGCAAAGTTAATCTACGATCTTTTGTCGCGGTTTTATCGTACTCTGAATGAAAAGTGTGCCGTAGGCATATTAGAATGAGCCAGTAACATTTCATTGAATTTGAAAAAATTCCAAATAAAGGAAAACTACTTCAGTTTCTCACCCCGCTTTCTAACAAAAATGGATCTTTGGAAAATCTGACTCGAGAGGCGTGAAAACGAAGAACCCACCGTTTAAAATGAGCGCAAATGGAATGTTGTAAGCTTTTTTTACACGTTGTTACGGGGGTTAAAAGACCGACAATTTTCCACTCGAAATTTAATGAAGTTTACAAAGACTGGAGTCAAGTAGAAGTTCCTTTTCTCTGTCAATACTTCAAATATACAAGCATTGCAGTTTAATTATTAAAATAATATTAATCATATTGTACATGTCAATGTTTGATTCTACTATTGTTACTAGATGTTTAATGTGGAAGAATTAATAAAATAATATTAATAAAATTAAATATTGAACAGTACTTTTAATCATTATTCACAATAAAATATTCTTCATCAATGGCGGCATTTTGCTCAAAATAAGAGGAAAGTACTGCATAAAATCCTATAAAGGAATTGTATTCTTGCCATCGTGCTGTCTTTTTAAACTTTTCATTCTTTACATTAGCATACATTTTGTCCACTGTCCGGTGCTGTTTACAATTTCCTGGTCGGTTGTGTGTTCCATTGCGATCTTCGTTTTTCTTCGCAATATCTTCGTTCCAACATCGTGGCAACGCGACATCATAGCATTTCTGAAATTCCAGCAATAACAGATTGCACTGGTCGGTCAGGGATCTCGAAGACGCTAGAACTTCTCGATACGAACGTGTGGATTATTTCTCGATCGTAATTTTCAGCATTCGCGTCATCTGTACATTTTCGCGTTCATTTTCCTTTCTTGAAGGCGAATCAACACTAGAACCACCGAGTAATAAATACAATTGATGAATATTGCTTTGTAATCATGACAAGACTACATCTATTAAAACTAATACCATTTTTATTCTAACATGTGCTTCAATGAAAAAGTCCATTCAAAAAATTCTGATGGAAACATTTTTATAATTTCAGTAATTGTGAAAGAAAAAAATAGGAACCAGTCATTTTGATCTGGGACAGTTTACAGAATTCTTGCTTCGATAATTTGAATAAATATAAAATAATATGTCGACATTCTCGAACTATTTTAATCTTTATTTTGTATATTATATTATTACACTGCTACTATTCATTCAAAAAATTGTACTGACGTACTCTCACATGTTTCATATTACCAACTTGGCATCAAGTAGAAGAAAGAAACAATACTATAAAAACAGTGTCGTCTGTTTGAACCACAGTACTGTGATATATGTCCCAGATTCCTAGCCAATAAAAGTCCCAGAACTATCCCCGCGAGGAGTGTATGTACAATGACAAAACATCTTTATTTTTCATTATTTTTCATGGGACTTTCACGAATATATTCGTGGCATTTTTCTAATGAAAATAACCAAATATGATATAATTCCGATGACATTTACTTGTGTAATGAACGATGAAACTTTTGGACGCAAAGAGGGACAGTGTACGGGAAAAATGAAAAATGAAATATTCGCGTGAGCTCAGGCCTTTAAATCAAAATTAAAATTTTTTTATTATTAATTATTTTTTCCGGATAGTCTCACCAATATATCTGTGGAATATTTGTGATCAAAATGATACCAAACACGATATAATTCGGATTATGTTTGCATTAATTTTCCGGTAATATAATTGTAATGGGATAATAATAATTTTAACTTTCATTGTTCATTACGCAAGTAAATACCATCGGAATCATATCATGTTTGATATCATTTTCATTAGAAAAATACCACGAATATGTTGGTGAAAGTTCCATAAAAAATAATGAAAAGTAAAGAAGTTTTGTTATTGGATTCATAGTGGTCTTACATCGATACACCCGACCCATATTATGTTTACACTCCTTGGCGATCGAGGCCACTCGAGTTTCGCTGTCCTCTTCTACGTCCAGCAGTGCATCAAAGAATAGTACAATTTTCCAGTCGATAATTGTCCCTGCCAGACCCGTGTTTTGGACATGCATCGTGTGGAACATGTATATTTACACTCCTAGCCAACCGAGGCCTGTAAAGCCTCGCTATCCTTTTCTACAGAATACACTCCTCAAAAAAAAAAAAAATAAAAGGATTACCTCTACGAACCTGAGAAATTGGGTCAATTTTAAGTCATCATAACTTCGGCAAAAATTGCTGTACCGATATCGTTACGTAATTATTTGAAAGCTGTTGATGGTACGCCGATTACCATTTGTCATAATGTCGGCTTAATCTCGGCAGAATCTCAGCTTCAATCCGACCTTGAGATGTGGGTATTGCAATAATTTCTCGCCCAGACATAGCGAGTTGAATGAAAAATGGAAATTATGTAAATTTCAAGGATATTTCCAGAAAGACCGGGTATACCGTAATCTTCATTAAATCGAAAAAACTAAAGGATTGCCTTCAAGAGAAAGAAATGCTTTTTCTATTGCTTTTTTCTGCAAAATTCTACGATGATTTTTTCGCTTTCTAGAGCAAGTTGAAGTTAGAAAAATCATTTTTGCTTCAATGTTGTATAACTTGAACAAACAATTGCATTATTTTCGACAACCAGGATTTTTGCACAGGAAAGTAGGCGCTTTCAAATGCTCATAACATGATTCATAAAAAAAAAAGTATCTCTTCCCACGTGATGTCTGGGAGTTGAATAAAATCATTTGTAACTGTCAGTCTTTTTTACAACGCTGTAACTGTGTTAAAAAACAATGAAGCTGAAAATATGAAGAAACATCTGAAAATATAGCTTTCAAGCTTTCAAACGATTTTTTAACAATATCGATACAACAATTTTTGCCGGAGTTATGATTACTTGAAATTGACTCTATTTCTCGGGTTCGTAGAGGTGATCGATTAATTTTTTTGAGGAGTGTAGTATCTCCTGGCTGATATATCGAATTTTTTAAGTTAGGTTTATAATCAAAATTCCATAAAGTTCAAATGAGTCAAATAGAAATATATTATTTGACTCGAAAGGGCCATTAGGATAAGTACAGATCTGACTAATTATGTCTTTTGGGTAAAGAAAATTTTCGTTGAAATTGTAAGTAACCTGGTTGTAGAAACGGAAGAAAAAGTAATTCTCGGTGACACGGAAGTTTGAGAAAATTTTAAAGTGGCGATAATTCATGGGTTGTAGAGACACGAAAGTTTCAAGGCATGAATTATAATTATGGCTGGTGCAAATACGGCCTAAAGATGCAGCACCTGCTGGGATGACAGGAGTTTGCGAGTCACCGAACAACCATGTTGCACTACGAACGTTTTAGCGTTCGGTCGTATATTCGCTAGTCAAATTTGTTTACACTTGGGGAATGCGGATGACGTATGGTCGAATCGTAGCGCCGCGAACCTTTGTCGGTGTTCACACCGTGTTCGGGAAGATATTTCTGTTTATTAAATTACCCGCGTGACGTTCACGATACTCTAAATTTTACAACGAGAAACAGATTTTCTTTCCTCATCGTTGCGAACAATAAACCACGTATACTCCAGACTTGATATAGTGTGGATGCCATTGTTGTCAAAATAACACTGCATTAAAATTTGTATTGGGGCACAAGCTTAGTTAAACAATTAATTTTCATTGCGTTTCTGCGGAGGTAACAGAATTGTAGTAATAAATTGTAAACTATGATGTCTCAGACACTTGATGTTTTGTTGCTAGCGTTTGAACGAACTCAATGATAAAACTTTTTGGTTTTCAATGATTTTATGTATGCAATCCTTGCCAATATATTTGTTGCATTTTTCTGATTAAATTAATATCCAACACAACACAATTTTGACCATATTTACTTGTTTAATGTATAAATCGTGTTGTATGTAACATTTTTTCTGATAATCGAAGTTCTACTGAATCGTGAATTAAAGAAATAAGTCTGCTTCGAATCATGTCATGTTTGGTCTCATTTTAATCAGAAAAATAGCCACAGAAATAATTCAAAACAAAATAGTATTATTATTGAATTAGTACATTGTTTCGTCGCGATATTATTGTTATCAAAAGAAGCGCAATAATCCAGGCTTTCAATTTTTATCTCAAATACATAGTAAAAAAACTGAAAAAACTTCCCTAAACTAAAGCATAAAATAAGACAAGCTGTATTTTGCTATTATGCAATTAACAATACCCAACATCTGCAGTATCCAAACAGATGCCGTGCAGTTTTCTGCAAGCCTCATAAATCATACTACGATCCATAAAAACGTCTACGTCGAATGAAATTCATACGGTTTAATTAGAAGTGATTAATATTTTCACGGTATTATTTCACGCGAGAATGGTTCTGTATATCATCGCAACAAACGGATGTATACAAGGTGTTGCATTATGTCGAAAATTAATGCATATTTAACTAATATTGATGTTTATCAGTTCTAATAAACACTATATACATAGATATATTAAACGCGATACTGTTTATAGTTGTGACGTTTATGCGTGATACTGTTTATAGTTGTTAATTAAACAAATTTCTAAACATGATTATTCCAACCCTTTAGAAAAATTGATTAAAATTATGATAGTGACTATCGTATTGTGTTTTAAATTTCAACAAATATTATTATTCGATTCGATCTTTTATTGTATGCAGAAATATATAAAATAAAACTTTCAATTGACGCTTAAAAAAGGTTGAAATTTTTCAGATGATTCTGCACGTTCTACGTTAAAGCGAAAAGTAGGGACTATGCAATAAACAAACAAGCAGACAGAAAGAAGTCGAATGAAATTGCATGAGAGCAACTAGGTATGTACCTACTCGTTCACTCGCGACTCGAGGCGATAGAACGTTCCAGAGAGAATTCTACAATAGTCACCAACCAACAGGATTTCGTTGAATTTACCTTCTTAATATTTTAGTTTATATGTATGTGGCCGGGATCTCGAGTTGAATATTTGTTGTATGTACGTTGAACATTTATAGTACGAATTAGACGCTTAACACAACCAGCGAGAACAGTGGCGCACGGTTTGCTAATTCTCGCAGGAAACACAGTTATTTACTTGAGTTTAATCTTTCGTCGTCCGACATTTTTATTGTCACCCATTCATTTCCACGTTTTATCATTGTTACTGTCATCTTGCTTGTAAATAAGTCACAGCTTTTCAAGTAACGTGTATAGTTAATATTTTTCACAATCACAAAGTGTACGTTTTTGAACAGTTCAGTATGTATGTATGTTCGCATTTGTTACACCGGAAAATCGTAGTATGTTGATCGAAGTCTATAGAACATAGTTTGCTCGTTCGTATAGGAAAAAACAGTCTTAGCCAAAAGTATTCGGCACATTGGTATTACTGGATTAATTATTAGATTAGTACATCAACTATTGTTAGAACTCACTACGAAAACCATTTTTCCGATATTTTCTTCTGGTTCGTCAACGGTTAACATAGTTTGTAGGGAGCCATGAAAGAGCTGGACGAATCATAATCATAAAAGTCGTCGCTGATTTTAAACAATCGTTAAAAATTAACGGGCAAATAGGGAGTGCTAAATATTGCATAATTATTTACAGCAACATATATAAATCACGACTTGAAGAGTATTTTTTTTTTAATCTGAATTGTATGTAGTTATCGGTAGCGTTTAAATGTATATTATTAATTTGTTCTAAAGAAAGTGGAAAGACGAAGAAACTAAGAAGTATATATGTACCTCCAGTAACACAATCTATGTGGAGATAATGAAAAAGATTTCACTTTTATATAACAAACACACTAGCACAATTGGTAAATAAATTTTAACGAACCCTTTTCATTGGCAGGTAAACTATCCAGGCATTCTAATATTATTACTAGATTGAATTGCAACTGACTGGAGTGAAACACAAGTTTATTTACTTTCTTAATACGTTTAATTGGTTGAAAATCGTATGACAGTACTTGTAAATTCTTCCAATGCTTTTGCTGTTTTAAATTCCACTTCGCCAAAGGTTTTAAATACCGATGTAACAGTTGATTTTTTGATTCTCGTCCAGTGCCATCGCACCGTGCGACGTTTCATTTCCCTGTCGCAATTTGTCCTCGTCTACGAGATCTTCATAAAATTCTATTGCGCTGTCAGCTGAAGGCGCACGCTAGAAACGGATAATACCGTTCCGATGCAGTTTCTTTTATTTCTCCGGAAGAAAATGGCGAAGAGAGGGATTCTAACCGTGGGCTCGATTGTTCGGTCGCCGCGGAATCGCGTGGAGAAGTCCCGCTTTTCTATTTGGTTTATACCGTGCGACAGATTTAAAGGAACTCCCGAGCACGCCGCTTTTAGCAAATCGGATGTATGCGAGCTCGAGACAAACGTAAGCAACGCTGTTGGAACGGCTTTCCCTCCCCGCGAACTTCCAGTTACAAGGAAACAGTTAAGTTATTCAAATAAGTCGGGCTCGTCGGCGGCGAATCCTCGGCTCCAGACAGCGAGAACGATGGGAATTCATTTGTCTTATTATAAAAGGCGGAAAAGATTTGCATTACGTTTAACTTTCGTCCGTATCATTCCGTAGCTTGCTCCGGTCGGCCGGGAGAAATTAAAAACTAGTAACGAGAAAAGTACAAGAGGGCTTCCAACTGGAAAATTAATTAGCGTCGACATTGCAGAAAATCGAGTTCAAATTCCAACGTGTTTCTTTACGTTACTCGATTTTCGTTTTCGCGTTGCCGCTTGCTTAATTTCCCGAAGCTATTTATGTTATTCCAAGTAGACACATTACTGTCACGAATAACAGGATTTTTAAATACTTAAATATATTGACAATGGTTAAGTCAATCTTGATCGTATACATATACGGTTTAGAAGTACGTCGTAATATATATGTTTCAAGTTTCGTGTAAAAAATTCAAATTTAAGAGAGTGGTTTGAAAATATTTTTCCGAATTGTACCAATGTTCGTAAGAGGATCGAAAGTAACACACAAAAAAGAGGTTGCCGTTCCAATTTATTTATACATTTGTTCATTTT
Organism: Halictus ligatus; assembly: GCA_028454255.1. Lineage (NCBI taxonomy): Eukaryota > Metazoa > Arthropoda > Insecta > Hymenoptera > Halictidae > Halictus > Halictus ligatus. The sequence goes on from CM052132.1 coordinate 369,988, forward strand.
GATTTACTACTTTATATTTACGCATTTCTTTGTCGATTGCGAGTCAGTATGCACCATAAAAATTGTCTATTACAAGGTACAGGAACCAAATAAAAACGTATTCCTTTGATTAATAATTGCAATAAGTTGACGACAGTATATCGATAAATTCCTTTCATGTATCTTCTGTTTTATGTTTTACCTTACTTTTCGTTTCACGAAAATTCCCAAAAGAATGAGTCGAAAAAATTGTTTACTCGTATCATCGTTAGAGCATCGAAACTGAGAGATTCCAACGCGATCTTTTTTTTTTTTTTGCAAGTCGGTTAATGAAAGGAACAAAGAAATGAACATACAGAAGCATGCGGAACATCCGCGGACTCTAAATTGGATTTCTCTAGCTGATAAAAAGAATCGCGACCAGAGATGAATAAACAGATGCATTAATATATTTCTTCGCTCGTGTACGCATAAAGCGGAAACGATCAGTGTTACACGCGATTTGATATTTGTCGGTCAGTTATGAAGCAACGTTGACATCGCAGAAAATTAATTTCATTGTAAAATTCTCGTGTTCGGGGATCAGTGACGTTCTGTCGAACTATCGCACGTTCGGCGTCCGTGAAACATATTTGTTTATAATACGGCATAATGCGTTAACAAGTTCAATACTTACATAAAGCGCAGTCACGTGCGATATATATTTATGTATTATTAGTAGTATACTTCGAGTCTTTTGTGTATTCTAAGTATGACGTACAAAATTATTTGTCCAGACTAAAAGATGAATTTTTGTGCTGATGTGTTATGTACAGGGTCTCCAAAAAATGTAGTACTTCCTTGAAAAAAGTGATTCCTCAGATTATTTGAAGCAACTTTTTCCTTCACGAAAATGTTCCTAGCGGCTTCGTTAAGGAAATATTTACAAGAATCTCGGACCAATCAGATTGCGGCTATAGCGGACGGAGAGTAGCGTTGCCATTAGCCGATTTGGAATCCGTCCGTTGTAGACGCGCTCTGATTGGTCCGCGTTTTTCTTTCGAATTGGCAAAGGAGAAAAGAGGAGGTGCTTAGAATCACCTCAGGAATTACCTCTTCCTTTCTTTCCGAGCAAAAACATAAGAAAGTTAGAAGAGTGATCTACATTATACATCTCGACTTATCAATTTTTCTTCTATAAAATAAATTACTTTAACTTCACGGATTGTTTGATGTTGTCCTATTGACGGAGCGTTAACGTCACAATAGATTTTTTTTTAGAAACGCGGTTCTGTCGACTACGTTTTCCAAGCAGCCGCGCAAACGTTGCTCAGTTAATATAATTGTATAATTTATAAACAAGTGCTATTGGAATCGCGCTATGTGTCATCGACAAATATTTACGTGACTCGGCGGGTAGCAGGATGCGGACACGTATCAATACGAAAATATTTATACATTAGCTTGATCAAAACAGAGTGCAGAAAAACGACACCACGGCTACATTTCAAACGCCACAGAGTTTGGGGAGCCTCGCGGCATGTGACACGACGCGACGTCGGAAATACTTCGTACAAGCAACGAATCTGCCGGGTAGAATAAATATCCGGAGGCGGAAAAGAACAAAAATAGGATCCCTATAGAGCAGTGAATAGACCTTTTGGCCCCGACAGACTATATCCGGCTTCGAATTCTTCTATTGACAATATTTTACCGCAAATTCTACGAATATAGCCTCGGTAAATATTGTCTGCCGATTTCTCACTGAACATGAACATACGTTGGTGAATAAGCATGCACGTTCGAGTGCATTATTTTGTGAAAATATTTCGGAAATAATTGTCACTCGCCATTTTACCCTCTAATGGTGGTACATTTCGATCCATGGTCACAAATGTTCAACCTGAATTCTCATTTCCTGGCAGACAGTTTATGTTTTTAGCTACTCATGTGTATTTGGTTTAACGGTACTGATTTCGAAGTAGCTTGAAAAACAAATAAAGAAAAATTGATATATTTAGTCTAACTAACCAACTAAATTTCTTATAGACTGCGGATTATATGCATTCATGACCAAAGTGTAGAGTAGAGCAATTAATGCACTTTACAAATTATTTTTCCTTTGTATAAAAATTCACCAACTGCTAGGAATTATTATATAATTTCTGAGATCTTTTTCAAAACAAACTCATTCAAGAAATCAAGTTTGATAAAACTGTATAGTGTCTCTATAACTATATACAGTGTTTGTTATTCCTTTATAACATTTGCTTTCGTATAATTATACCGTCAGCTCCACCAAAAGACGAAACGAACAAAATTTTTCGACCAAACTGGTAATTAACGTTGACTATCCCTGTGTTGGCGATGTGTATGGAAAAATGCGCGGAGAAAATGATGAAATTCATACGAAACGTTGTTGATGAATATTTGTGATTCATGGAGCGATTGCGTTGCTACCGGGATAATTAAACGTAATTTTGCAGGACCGAAGCTCGACGGTGCGGTGCACGCGTCACCATTTTGTGACATGAGCCGCTAATGAGTTACGTTTGACAGTAAACGATCTTTCATAAAGCAGGTCCCCCGTTGAAGCAGATCAATACGACGCGACAAGTTCTACCCGAAACGTCAGATGCCGATTCTGCTTCCGCTCGTGTTTACTTCAGCGCGCAACCGTTGATTTCTGGAGCGTGTTTCGTTTTGTTAGCATGTCCGCGAGCGGATCGTGGATTTCAATTTTGGGGAACGGTCTCGTCGAACGAAATGTTTTGTGTTTTTTTTCCCCCGGTCCTTTGCTGTCGCCGACGGGACAGTCCGAAAGGATAGAATTTACGATAGCTGGCGTTCGGATCTTTACGCGAATTCACAGTTTTTTACTGGAATTTGTGAAACGGGAAATACGGCATAATTTTATTTCCAGTCTCGCTGTGTTCATAAAAATATATTTTTACTGCTTTGTCAATAACCCTTGATGAAATGCATGTGAATAGGACGTTGACAATTTGGCCAGGCCATTACGGGCTATTATGGTTCCTATTTCAGGATCATGCATACATATTTAATAGCACTTCGGCTGCCTAGATACTCTTAATAGTCTTGTCAAGGTAGGGTAGTGTTTTAGTTATTTTTATTGTTACATGTTCTACCAGGTGAATATTTGTATTCTGAATCCTGAATTACGACCGTTTTAGGTTTTATCAGTACAGCAGAACCTCGTTTATCCGAACACAATGTTAAAAATACATATTATTTATATTTATTAGTGTATAAATGTGTGTAATAATACTTCTGTTGAAATTAAATTTGTAAATTTAAGCATGATGTGTTCATTACAGTATCTTATTGAAAATTGCACTTCGTACCTTTCGGAGTTAAGACGATTACAACTGTTTTATGAAAAGAGTAATTCTGATTTAATTGTACAGTGACTCATTTTTATGACTGCATCACAAGAGAACTGTATTTTTGCAATGTATTCGAGCGCGATTAAATATTTGTTTCTTGTACCTATTACAAATTCATTGTTAATTTGTATCTAGGGGATAATATTTGCAATTCTCAAGTTACATACATTCTGTTACATTTATAAGAAAAAATCGTAGCAAGCAAGTACCATGAAATACAGCGTACATAAAAAATTTCCCTGCAACACTGAATCATGCCTGAACGCACCGTAAAAATTTTTATAGCCCTAAATCGTTTGGTCTTTTTCCTGCGATAAATTCCTAAAAATGACCGAGTTTTTGTGTGACGTGATACAGGAGATTATGGTCTGAGCCGCCATTTTCAAACGCTTCGTGTGATCCCGCCAAGGATTATTTCGAGAATAAACGTTTGCACGTTACACACGGCGAAGCATTCGATTTAATTCAAAATTGTGTGTACGTTCGGGAAACTCGGCAGACATTTTCATTGACTAAGGACGCTCCCTTTGTAATATTATATTCGAGGGTGTCGCGTCGAAAGTTGTTCAAACCTATCCCCGTAAGCGTGCTCAAACTAACTGAAAGTTCTGTCTTCGTTTTCAGCTCGGATGGTTTGTGTGTCAAGGGAAATTCGATTCCCGTCCTGTAAACCGAGATCATTTATAACAGCGACGAGCCATTGACAAAGATTGTTCAATAATTCACCGCTGTGGGAAGGCGGTCCCCGAAGTTCGTTAAAGTAGGCTCGGGTCAAACCACTGGGTAGAAGTTTATTAATTATCGGTCGGCGAACCCTGGAAAATTCGTCGTAAGTAAAACAAGAATTAATTACACCCCGCTAGTCCAAGCGAGCAAACACCCCTCGCGGACTATTCTTATCGCCTCAAGCCAGAAACAAACTGTGGACTCTTCGGATCCCATTGTTGTCCATTTTTACGCTTTAAGTGAGTTTACTTCAGCCACGTTAATCTTTCCAGCGTGTAAAATGGTACTCCAACTAACCAGATAACCTTTTAAGTCGGGACATTTACAAATACTTGACGCAAAACGAGTGAAATCGGACAGAATTTTTATGAAACTTTTAGCTACACATTTGCGACATTTTTCTGATTAAAATGAGACCAAACATGACATAATTCGAAGTCAAACTATCAGTTTCGTCTAAAGCGACCCACATACCACATAATTCATTGCTAAGAAAACTTTTTCTTGAGAAAGTGAGGTTTTCTTAGCAATATTTAAATTAAAATATCTGCTAATTCCCAAAGTCGACCTTTACTTCTCCCAAACTCTCCCACTTTTAACAAACTCATGTACACTGCATGTAATGTCGACACCATGTAACATTTGTAGAAATAACTACCTTGTACAACACATAATTTAAAAATTGTTCGACGTGATCAAGTGAGGTGAGTGCCCCATCTTATATATGGTTGACGGTTGAAAAAGTATCAATCACAGTTTTCTCAAGTTCACTATTTACACAAATCGCCAAAGAAAACAATTACAAGATAAGAGCGGCGTAAAAATATTTCTCCTGCGTAATAAATCTTCTGAAACGTCAGAAGTTCAACTGGAAGGAGATGAAAGGGTGCACGATCCGGCCGGTAATTAAATAAAGCGACCGACGCTGGTGGAAGAGGCAATTCGGGAAGATTTATCGGAAAATAGGTGTCTAGAATTGTCTAGACATCGTGTCTGGGTCTGCGCTGCGATCGAGTGGAACACTGTCATTTTTGAGTTCTTTATTGGTAGTGCTTGACCCTAAAAATTTATTACGGACTTGGGTACGGCTGAAAGGTAAGTGTCTTGTTTCAAAATGGAAAGGCAGACAAGCTGTACCCCACTCAATGACAATTGACGCATCGCAGGCCCACACTCAGCGGAAAGGCGACACCAGTTTCGGGGAAAGATCCTTGAAACAAGGAATCTTTGTGCAGCATCCTCCGAGGCTCCGTGAGAAAATGAAACCACGGAATCTGTAGGCGTTGCACAGTTTTTGGATTACGCCCCAAACTGGTGATTCGTCCCCTAGTTATCCCTACCAAAGAAATTATCTCTTCCCGAGCTTTCGTAGGGAATTCCAGAACGACTAGGACCAGAACTTTATTGAACTTTATCACCTTTGCCTAGAACTTAGCATAGAACGCTACGAACCTTCATTAGGTTAAGAACATTGTACAACATTTGAACATTTATAACCTTTGCCTAGGACTTGGCATAGAACTTTCTACGTTCTCAATTGTTTTTATTAAACTTATTGTTACGCATTTTTAGAACGTTTTTCATACAAATCAGCGCCATTAGTTAACGTTCGAACCAATAGGATTGTCGGGTTCATCTCGATCGCGGATTACACGGATTTCTAACCTAATATGGTATATTATGGTGCATTCTGGTATATTATGGTCTATTCTAGTATTATATAGTATATTCTTGTGTATTCTGGTATACTATGGTATATTCTGGTATATTTTGGTATATTATGGTATATGATGGTATATTCTGGTATATTATGGCATATTCTGGTATATTATGGTATATTCTGGTATATTCTGGTATATTATGATATATCATGGTCTATTATAGTATAATATGGTATATTCTTAGATATTATGGTATATTCTGGTATATTATGATATATTATGGTCTATTAAAGTATAATATGGTATATTCTGGTATATTCGTATATATTATGCTATATTATGGTATATTATGGTACATACTGGTATATTATGGTATACTATGAGAATTGAAAGTGCTAATAGTTTTCTTCCATTTAATGGGATCGTTTATGACCTCGATATCGCTACAACCAAATAAATAATCCACAGGTTGCCTCTAACCATCCATTATTCCGTATTAAAATGAAACGGGATCATATTGTGAAAAATTGCGACCCCATTTTCACAATACATATAATTGATCTTCACAATACATATAACGGATCTACAAAACATGTTTTTGAATACACACAAAAAAGTTGCCAAGAGGCAAGTTTTAATATTTTCTCTGTAATTTCAATGAAAAGGCAACTTTTAATATTTTCTCTGTAATTTCAACGAATTGCAGCTTTTGAAAACATTTTTGACATCATTGCAGAAAACTAATTGTTGCATAGTCGAATATTTAAAAATTTATAGTCACTGTATGCATGTCCTTTACAAAATTATGATATTTGTACCATATACAGTGACTGAAAATGATCCATTTAGGGTAGAAGTCGTTGAATAGTTTATTCAAATTGTTACTGTTGTAGGTGTGTTTTCCAAGATAGAAACTGCTTAAATATTCTTCATATTTATTAGTGCATAAATGTATGCCATAGTACCTACTTCAGCAATAGTACAATTGAAATTACATTCTACAAAATTTTAAGCATACTAGGTTTATTACAGTATCTTGTTGGAAATCGTACGTTGCACCGTTAAGGTTTAACACGATTGAAACTGTTTGACAAAAAGTAGTTCCTATAGAATTTCACGAATGACAATGTAAATGTAAATGTCTTTGTCATCAAATTGTCTCACCTGTCTCTAACATTCTCTTAGAAAGTACTTATGTTCACGAGAGACAAGCACGAACGAACTGTTTCACTCTCCAGGATTTTGATACTAAAAGATTTGTTTAAATCATAGAAAAATTCAGTAGTTTAAACACCGTTTGACGACGTCAGCGTGGCAACTCTAGAAAAATCACTGGAGCTCGAACGAAAGACGAGATTCGAAGAGAGATTGCAATTAGTCCGATAATTGCGAGACGTCGAAATAAAATGGGAGAAAAAGGGGCGGGAAAATTGAGAGGGTGGGAGAGGGAAGGAAAAATCGTGGGACACCCAGTCGCGGCCGGGAAACGCAATTACGCGACGATATCCGAGAGAACGCAGGAGAAGGAGAGGAGAAAATGAGAGAGAGAGAGAGGGAGAAGGTACGTCTGAACCCTCGTCGCACCAAATATTGAAAGGGTGCTCAGGGCACACAGGCTCGATGGTCGATATTGAGGGCAAACGATTGTTAATACAACACAATTGCTCCGCACACGCGTGCTCGGACGTGCACTCCTGGATTTATTTATTTTCCCTTCTTTCAGCTTTGTGTTTTTCTTCCACGTTTTTTGGTCCAACAACCGAAGCCGATCGCGATTGTTTTGCCGGGGGATTGGTATTGGAATTAGAACATGCACCCAAGCAAATATTTTGCCCTTTTTGTTTTGGTCCGTTCGCGAGCCCGATCCAGCACGCTGCGCTAAAGTATGACAAGAGCAATGGTTATTCTGCTCTGATCATTCGTGACCCTCCCGGGTCGAACCACCTTTCCGTGGTCTGCCAGTCGCTAATTAATACGTGGGAACACGAACGACGCCACGCTGTCCCGCACGAAATGAATAATTCTGCGTGTTTCCCACGCTGTTCCCGAATTCCCACGATGGAACACACCCTTTACTCGAGGCGTTATTACCCGACGGATGGGTTTTTCTTTCCCTAGATAGCAGGGATCGAAATAAACTTCGATCGAAATAATCTTCCGTTTTTACAAAAATTTATCTTCGAATTTGTTCGCTCCCTTTAATAAAATGTTGGATTCATACAAATGCAATGAAGCGTGTTGATCTAGAAATAACTATTATTGTCCACAGGTTTATAACAAAGCTAAAGTACAAAGATAATTTTTATAGATCCTACCTCCAGTGTTTATTTAGATATTTAATTTTAATTTTAAATGGAATTTACATCAACATTAATCAATGCCACTGTTATGAATCCTTTTTATGTGAGTGGAAAAATAAATATATTGACAACAGAATTATTTGAGTTTTGGCCAAAATCTGATGACAAATGTACACACTATTCGTTGATGCCAGAAAAAACTCAAAAATGGAGATGGCAGTGTTATAAATGATGAACGTGAACGACCGAAATTGAATTTCCAGCACAATACAATCAAGAAACTTGTAATTCGTTCACAGAATATGTTGATTAGAATAGTGCATACCTTCATTAACAAATATTATTTCGAAGAAAGTTGTGTTTATTTTACTTTACTTTTAACTTGAACTGCCTGAATTTTTAACGAAAGAATCGTCACTCTTAGCAATTTTCTTAAAAAGCATTCCTATCACCACAATTATTTTAGAATCTATATAATAAAAACTCCATGGGGACAACTGCTTCCGGAACATTTTTGAAGAATTATAAATGAAGAAACTGATTAATTTTTGTCTAGTTTCATTAAGGTATAAAACGAAAGAATTAATAGAAAATTTAAAACAGCCTCGTGTTCGTGACAGAAACTCGTATTCCACGATTTAGTTCCATCCATTTTGCGTTTCAACACGTTCGAAATTGTAGTGACGATTACAATGCTCACAATTATTGTACTTCGTTAACGTACGTGAATGTTGGTTACAGACACTTGATACAAGTGCCAGGCGCGTAATAAAATACCACGACGTTACCTGTAACATCGTGATGTTAAGTTACGGCGGGAGTTGGAGGATAATGATTGTACATTATCTACATACCTACCCTTAATGATTGTGACATTATGTCGGTACGAACGCGACCGTTAACGTTCCGTTAAATTGGAACGTACTTTCGAGACTGTTATTAACATTATTTCGTTGATAATAGGTTCGTGGTGATAAATGTTTCAGTTATGATTGTATGGATTTATAAGATACAACTCTAAAGACATGGAATAAACACTTTATATCGAACATAAATGGTTTTTATCGTGTTATTGGAGTAATACATTCGATTTTTAACCATTTTCGATGTGTTTAGTTGCAGTGAAAATAGATTACGAATATCGGTAATAATTAAAAAACGGTGAAATATGCAAAAAGCATATGCAACTTATGCACGAAGTGTATGCGAACATACACAGAAAATTTGCACGGGCAATATACAAAATGTATTAGTTAAATGCAAAACGTTTCAAGTTTTTTCGCCCAAATACTGTGATATTTTACGAGTGTGTGATCTCTTCTACAATTTTTTTCTCTTATGTATGAAATAGCTTTACATAGAAGTAAAATAATATATCCGGTACAAAATTTAAGGATACATGTATATCTAGCAATACCATTTCAATTATTCAGATACATTATAATTTACATTACCATAAATTACTAGCACTTGTTCCATATTTTCAACTGTTAATTGATTAATTAATCAAAACTCATTTTTAGTCCAAGTCATTATTGCATTCCAAATATTTCCGGTATCTCACAAATTAGCTTCCTGTGCAATATGCAAGAATTTGCATGTTGTACTAATTTCCATTTTTTCCACATGTTATCTTTCCATTGTAGACTTTGAAGTAAATGCTTAATATTGGAGGAATTTGTATATAAGTCCTCTAATTGTTGGCATAATATTTGAATATGGCTTGTTAGCTCATGTGTCGGACCATTTTCGACTAATTCTACTTAATTCAATGGAATTTATCATTTCTGTCTTTCTGTGATTTGTAAATATTACTATCACTTATATATTCTGAGGGGGTGGTGTGTATTAATTATTTCAATAGGCGATACAATGTTTTCAACCATACCTAGTGGATAAAGTTCGTGGTTGTAAATGAATGTTGCAGACGTTTCTTTGCGCGACGGACTATTTATTTACACTATTTACAACTCGTTGAAATCTCATCTGCCGAACTAACATTGGATGTGTCTTTGTCTCACGGAACTGTGAACTGGAGCGGTACAAACTAGCGCGGTTTTTTTGTTTTAATTAAGTTGTTAGCTGATGCGTCTGACTATTTTCGACTAATTCTACTTAATCTCACCATATTTTGTTCTGTTTCTTTCCATATTAATAGTAAATATTACAATTACTTAAGTATTCTGACAGGATAGTGTGTGACCTTGAAATAAGTAATCTATTATACATTCAATCATACAATTTCTTCGTGAACATTTGCGGAATGAAGTACACTTACATAAATCGTACAACTGTAAATCATTTGTAATCTACAGTGCAGTCCTTTGAACATGTTGGAAACGTAATTGCAGATTAACCATATTCGGCGGGGAACCGATTGCACAGGAAATTAGACGTATTATTCGAAACAAGGTTTAATGTGGCAGGTGTGAATTGCCTGGTTCGATTGATAGGTGATTGATCGCCACAGCTGCATGCCTGCGGAGTTGACTGTGATAACGCAAGACTATTTATTAATGACATGCTGCAGAATAGGACCGAGTATATTAATTGATCACCGTTCATATTTCATATTGATTATCGTCATCCTGATTTCCGTTTTGATCACTTTCCATCGTAACGAACAGAAATCTTTTATTTCGGAATTATCCTCAGACTCGATAACGATAATGTTACAAATAACACAACGACGTTTATTAATGAATACTTTCATTATGATGCTACAAAGATCATAACCTTCCGCGTGGAAATTTTTTATTTTTTCTCTTGCTATGATTAGTTAAATGATAAATTCCTTTTTTTTTTAATTATAAGGAGCAGATAAAACATATTTTTCATTACGAGCTTTGGTAAAATATATTTGACCAAATTAATCAAACGACCACTGTAGTAAATTATTCACCTATTAGACGTAGAAAATGTATTTGCTAATGGCAGAGGCAAATGATAACGTTTGACGCGCATAAATCAAATTTTAATAGAAAAATATCAATACCAATACTGTTATACCCGTGGCAACAATTTTTGATCATTCTAAATGAAATATCGTGATACATCGTGATATAATTATTCCAAATTTCTTAGAAATCTTCAATTATATGATTAATTTTCAACTAATAAAAATTCTGTTTTATCGATATTTTTGATTAGCATGTACACTTCTCACATACAAACAGTCAAGAGAATAGATTAACATGTAGTTGAAAAATTAAGAAAATTGTGCTATTTTTCAAGATACCGTTTAAACAAATAATGATATTGAATATCTGTATTCACAGACATATTCCTGATATTAGGTCGTCCTATAAGTTCGTGCCGTTTACTTTTGTACCATTTAAATTCTAAAAATAAAATGTGTAATCACCCTTTCATTCCACAACCTGTTCTGACCTTTTTGGCAAAATCATCATACCGTCACTATAAAATTCCTGCGGTTTTTCATTAAAATACCTTTCAATGAATTAAACTTTGAGGGTCGTTTTCACCCCTTCAATGTGGACGATGGCCGACAACAAAATGTGTCCAATATTTTTCCAAGAACTACCTGCATACACTTCGGTATGTTCTCTTGCAGAAGGGTTAATTTTTCGTAAGTATCCGCACTTCACTTACAGAAATCGTCGCAACTGCTTCGTCTCGAGTAATTTCGCGAACGTGCTATGCGTTTAAGGTAAACAACAACTTATTCGAGTACACAGCTCTATCGTCCAAGTCGGTCGACTTTGTCAAGCAATAATTCGCACGTGCAACGCACTGACGCTCGAATCGGTCCCAAAATCTTCGTTTCATTCGGTATAGAAGGGGAACGCAGGTGGAAGCTATTCAAAGTCATAACAGCGCGGCAAGTTTCAGCGTTGTGTTCACGCAGGTGTGAGCTTCTTGGGGTGCTGTATGAAAATCATAAGTAACCATGCTTTCATGACAGAATCGTTCGCGGCGTAATCGTTCCTCGGTGGCGCATTAACACGGCCCAGTACTTACAGGAATCGCTGTACCGCATGCAAAATGCAAGTTCAGGAGGGAACTGTTGACTTCCTACATACACACGCTATCGTCCATAAGCATTTGGACACTTGGATCCTCCTCGGTAAATATGGAACCGTTAGCGTTAGGTTAATATTAGGTTCTAACGCCCGGTGTAAATATTGCGTTCTAAACCGAGTCTCCGCGTTTAACACTCGAATTTATCTACTCGGACTGAGTCGATAGCCAAGCGTGATACTAATTTTGTGGGATGCTGCGAAAATGATAGTATAATGTAAGTTGTTGGATATTCGAGAATATGTGTAGGTTGACGATTTTAAAGTAGAATAGAATGACTTTTAAACGAAAGTCTGCGGATTCGTATGCAAAACAGACACTGTCGATATTTATTACAAAACACAGGAGCTACATAGCTATTTATTTCTTTCCTTAATATTTCGATGTAATTAAAAATAATACAAAAGCGTTTCGAAATTCTTTAAATGTTTTTACTGTTTTGCATATGACCTACCTATTCTTTTCATGAATGCATAAATTATTCATCACTAGACTGTGGACGTTTATGCAAAATAAAAATTTTCTGCACTGATTGTAAGAGACAGGGGCCAGTTACTCATTTCATTCTTTCTTCAATATTTTCAACAAGTTGTATATGTAATACAACACAAGACATTTGACATTTTATGTCCATTACATCAAACATGACATAAGTTCCTACAATTCATATCGACAGTTTGGATATTTGTAATGAAATGTTTAAATATCTCCTAGAAGTACAGTCTTTTTTCGATATTTGTCGCAAATACTTGGCTGATAAAATTCGCGGAACTATCCCCACTACCGCGGTGTATACCTCGGACGCCAAGGAGTGTAAACATAACTGGGTATATCGGTGTGAGACCAGGAGACTACTACGAATCCAATAACAAAACATCTTTATTTTTCATTATTTTTTATGGGACTTTCATGAACATATTCGTGGCATTTTTCTAATGAAATTGATATAAAATATGATATAACTCCGATGATATGTACATGTGTAATCAACGATACAAATTTCAATCAAGAATAAAGTGCAATTGTACCCGGGCGGGTGCATCGGTGCATCTACATAAAAAATAAAGCTATAGGAAATTGCGACATATTATGCCATAAGATTTTTTCCTCTATTATTTTTTTTTCTATTTTCACAAAAAAAAAGAGCAGAGTAACCTGTCCCAGTTCCTAGAATCATCATATACGACGTTTCTTCAGATTTGCTAATACTTTTTCACACAGTGTATTTGAAAATTCGCACTGTTCGATCATTTCGAGCTTTCAATTCTCCTAGTTCTGGCAGAAGTCGATTTTGTTGCGCGGTGTCCGCACGAATGGTTCCGCGCTCGCGCCGAGTGGTGTTCGACCGAGTAGTGCTTTGTCCAAAAGACATTCGACGTATCGTCGAAAGGGAATGGCGTGGGCTCGCGTAGATGAAAGGGATTCGCCCTCGAAGCACGGCCGTTCGTTCTCGTCTGTACGTTTTTTTCTCTGTCGCAAGTGATTCCTTCGCCGTATTGTCCCGAGTTCCCGAAGGGAACAAGAATAACGACTACGGAGTAGAAGATGATGACTTTGTGTACTCGTTCCGTTTCAGCGATGACGCCACTGCGGATTTTTCCACTGGCGCGGCGCGAATCGAAATTTTGGCGTAGCATTTATTTTTCCTTGGCCGTCTTTTCTATATGAAAATGATTTCTTGTAGCATAAATCAGTTTCAGAGTAACGTATGTTTCGTATGTTTTGCAGTGGATGCGAACATACGATAATGCGATATGGGATTAGATGTATCGAGACAATGCTGATTTAATAACAACTTTTTTTGTTTTCAATTATTTTCGTATGAAACTTTTAGCTGCATATTTCTAACACTTACATATCTGATTAAAATGAGTCAAAACGCGATACCATTAGGAATACTTATATTTGGTCGTTTAATTCGCGATGTAGTAGAACCTCGATTAACCGAACCGATGATGTCTGAACTTTCAATAATGCGAATTCAGACAATTTGATCTAAAGCGATTCATATACGACACGATCCATTAAACAAATCAGTAAAGATTTAATCTAAAACTGCGGTCAGGTAAATGTTTTATTATCCGAACTCATATGTTTCACTGATTAGTACGGATAATCGAGGTTCTACTATATCGACGAATTAAGCAAGTACATTGCGCCATGTTTGGCGACATTTTAATCAGAAAAATGTCTTGATAAAAAGTCCATAATAATATTACTAGAAACAAAACAGTTTAATCATTCTATTAGTGATCAGGGAATGGTGTATGTACACTACACCGATAAGTGTCATTTTGGTTTTGAAGTTTTATATCGAGACATTATTGTAGGTTTTGTGACGAATGGAGTTTGAAATGAAGATTCTAAACTGTTCATGTACGATCATTATCCTTTTTATCCATGCTACTATAAGAGATTCTATATATTCTGTCTGGAGTGATTCTCGTAAACTGATGACTTAAAATTACGTGAAAACTGCTAGGGGATCAAGATCCCCAGGTCAAATATAACGTATGGAGATTGGGGAAAGTCGAAGGGTTCTGGTATAGCTGTTGTCGAAGGCTGATCATGCCAGGTTTCTCCATTTTTCTAGAAAGGGAGTATTCAGAAAGAGAAATATTGTAAGATAACATTGACTACATGAAAAAACGTTTCAAATAAAAATTGTACGATATGAAGAGGGTCGCAATATGTAGCAATTCGTTTTTTATTGCTCAATCTTTTTAGAAAAATTGAAAAATTCCCCTTTAATGTTGTAACAGAAACAATATTGAATTTAATTGTATTTTACTGTAAGGAAATATTGTAAATGCATAAATGTTTACTAGTGGCGGGGTATATTGATTAAATATGCGATAAAATACACACACACAAACAAACATACCGTTTTGCTTAGCAGTTTCTTGATATAATTAGAGGCGGTGGAGAATTTAAACCCTGCGGGGCATCAATCTGCGCAATTAAAATGGGTTTAACCCCTGTTGGTGGTCGGGGGATTAAAGTATATAATCTGCTTTTAGACGATGAGGTGATCAGCTGGTTTTACTTGCTATTCTGAAACTATAATGGACCCACATGAGCCTCCAATAATTTATTAAAAAGTTGAGAATATTAATGAGACTCGCGTGTGGCATAAATACTACTGAATAATTCAATTATTTAGAAACTGAACCACGCCTTTATCTTGTTTTATTTATCTTTTTCGTTGTGTTTTTGTCTTATGTGGCACACTAAACACGTTTATTATTATCGAAACATTTTAAATATCACACTGTAAAAGGACAAAAAATGTTTCAGCTTGAAAGAGAGTAATGATCTGAATTCGGACAGATTCATTTTTGATATAAGACAAAATAAAATGAATTTAGTAGATCTTTCCTCGTTTCGGTTTTCAGAAAATTCGGTAACAAAATTCAATAAGTATTTTTCAATGGATCGCAGTGCATTAGTGTATTTAGCGGAATATTTACATAAACTGGAAGTTTTGTAAAAATGTTCAGTTCGCATAAATGTCTTCTAAGCGATCGTGTCTCTCCACGACATCGATATCTTATTCCTGGAGCTTAATCGTATTAGGAAACGTCTGTAACTGTCACAGTAGTTTAGGTTAATACGCAGACAATAGTGATCCGCTTGTCTCGTCGACTTTAGTCAATGAAATTCCAGACAGCGTTTCGCCGAATCCACCTGGAATTTAGTTACAGGCTATGCCACACGCACTCTTGTACGATTGACTGACATGAGTGCGAATTTAAACAACCGGCTACACATGTGTAGTACTGGATGCCAATTATCATAGATAATCGAAGACATTCAACTGAATTTTCAGTTCAGAGATTCATTTACAGACATAAAAATTAATTATTGCCAATAATTTTTTCCGTTCGTCATTCCATTATTTTTATATTTTCTTATAAATTATGATTTCAGCTTTCGTTAATATCCATGGATTGTTTTATTTCGATTTAAAGAAACCAGAATCATTTATTTACTGCTAGAAATAAGTGACTAATATTAGTTATTTGGTAAGGACGTTACAGATTGTCTATAAAATTACTAGACTGTGGAATTTGTACATTTATACAAAATTGAGTAGTTATAATTTGAAACAGTGAAAGTATATTAAAAAATCAAGAATATTGACATATTATCTTCCACCTAATAAAGAAAGAAAAAAATTCCCAAGTAGCTCCTCTTTTTTTTTGGCAACATATGCAGACAATTTTTATTTCACACAAAAATTTGAAGTCTACAAACGACTATTTTTAGTGAAGACAAAATTGAAAGTTGTGATCAATTATTAAAATTACAAGGTTTCAGGAAAACAAAATGAAATAGACATTATTAACGCGTTTGCTATCACAATAGCTACGATTTTGTAATTTGAATAAACAAAATCAAATTAATCCCCATGCATGTTATTATCTGGAATTATAACAAATAGGATGATATTCGAGTATTTCACGATCTCTTTGCGTACAATTAATAAAATTCTATAAATATCAAAAGAAAAAACTGAAATAAACTCTGACACGTGTTAACTTTTAGAGGTGGCCAATTTTGTAGTGCCCAGAGACAAACTTTTGAGTTTGCGTGACATGTGGATTGTAAATTTGTCATAAATGAAGTGCAAGTTTTGAATGGAAAAATGGAGCTCTGGAGCTCTAAAGGTCAAAGAGACAGCTTAAGAAACGACATCAACGAAAGAAACAGCGTCGCAGTAAATAGTTGGCGCACGTAACAGATTCAAGTTGGACCTGCAGATGCGAGATAAACAATAGAAGGGGCATTACACTTCGCAGATCGACAGAAACTGCCACGGAAACTGGTTCGACTCCATACGGTTTATCTGCAGTTCACCAAACTCGATTGGAGTGGCCACAGACTTGAGATTCACACTAATGATTTCGAGGCCAGGATACTGTTGATTACTTTCGCCTGATACTGAGAGCTATGGACTCGCAGCGTTAACTACAGACGATCTCGCAATCCCAAGAGTCGCAGTTAACAACAACATCCGACAATCTTCAGACGCTTCAACAATTTCTGTGAAATCGGCGTGTAACGCGATCTGTGAACATAGAATGTCCGATACATGGAATTTCCAGAAATCATTCATTTACTTTTCGATTGTTACAACACGGCTAAGCACGTTCAACTTTGCGTATGAATTTTTCAAAATTAGAATAGCGCTCAGTGTTCGCTTCATTTGCTATTCAATGATACAATCTGAAACCTAACTTGTTCTATTCGATTTCTAATGTAGTCTTGACAATTTGTTCGCTAGTTGCGATAATTCTCACTTGAATTTGTTTTTAGACAATTTTTAATCGGGAGTGGGAAATTACATTCAATCGAAGAAACAAAAGAGAAAATGATACGGATGGTTCCTAAACGAATGATAAAGATTCATTTTTTTACGCGATGTAGCTTGAAATTTGAAGTAAATTATTGTAAATTGTTCGGTTAATTGATCCACGCTGCTCACTTACGGTGGCTGACGAAATTTTCGTCCGGACTATAATTGTGTCATACAATTAGTGGTCGAATTGATAGAACCACTTGTATAGATGAACGATTTTACATTGAAACAATCGATTGTTAAATGGAAAGCTTGCAACACTGAATTCTTAGTACTCCTATGTGCATTATTGATACTTGTGAATTACAGGTTTACAATGTTGTAGATAATATTATTTGTCACCTGGATAAGAAATGTGCTCTTTGTATTGTTCCTCTAATAATTTGACCACGAAACTGCGGGTTTTTATGCAAAATAAAAATTGTCTTCATAAATTACAAAACATAGGAACTAAATAGCTTCCTGTTTTCATAAATGATTCTAAAAAGTTACATATCCACTAATTCTTTTGAATGCGTAAAATTTGTCTATTGAATACCTACGACATGGTCATAATTAGACTGCGGATCTTTATGTAAAATAAAAATCGTTCACGTTAATTGCAAGGCATTAGGAACCAAATAGGACTTTATTTCTCTCTTTAGCGGTTTTCCGAAAATGTAAGAAATGTATTGATACTGTTAACCTGATGTAATTTTTTCGTTGTTTGAAATTATGCCTACTCATTTTTACTATGAGTGCATAAAATCCACAATCCTTCATAATATTAATCAATCCTTCGAGGAGGAATGTCGACGTATTGATGACATCAGGACTACACAGCTAATTCCTTAGGTTGAAAACATATAATCTAATTATGAAAATAATAAGAGACCAGTAAATATGGTTAATTTTTCTTATTATTTAAGACTTTGGTACAAAATCAAGTTCTCTAAAGAAAATGTTCTTAGTATTTTAAAAGTCATCATTCGCGTAAGGATTAATAAGTTTACATTTCAAGAAGGTTCAATGTATGTTTTGAGCTGGAAAATGTGGAGCAATTAATTCCAATGTAGAAATAACCAAGCACTTGCAAAAGATCTTTATTTATTCCATACATCTATTAGAACATAATTTTGAGAATCGAAGAAGCAGGAATCACGGGAATCGGTCAGCGTTCCCCGTGGGAATCGTGCTAATCCTTTTTTTTCAATTAGCCTGTCGTAATAGAAGCTCGGGCTCCAGAGCGGAGCATTGTTTGACGTTCGATTTGTCTCGATCGGTACAGTCATTCCGAATTGTTCGTCCGGAATCAATTAGTTCGAGGATCGCGATATATTCGCGTGCCAAGGGAAAAAGGCAAACCGAATCGAAAGCGCAGGTCAAACAAGACGAATAGGTCTGCCTCGGCTGTCCCCTATCGCCATTAAGACGCATTTCTCTGCCAGATACTAACAATGTGTCTTCGAGAGCCTTAATCTTTTAATCCCGTAGGCTTCGAACTAATGCCGACCCGTTTAAGGGTTTCCGCAGGGGATATAATGCGACGCTTTCAATCTACTTCCGGCATTTCGTACCTTAAGGGATCATATATATGTACATACCTGCAATACTCACCTGATCGCTTTTATCACAATTTTTAGGAAAAAGATCATGCAATTTATTTCTCAGAATTAACATAGAACAGAGTAATATTTGTAGTATATTGAGCAATTTTTTTTTAGAGATATATCCATTTATAACGAAGGTATAGCCCATTTCCCGAGATGATACTTAAGAAAGTTGTTTTGCTGCTACTCAAAGCCAAATTATCTGAAATAAAGAAACGAAAAAAATATTTCTTTAGTATACGAGTGCAGCCAGTGATTTATCCTTTTATTTTTGTGAAATATTGATACGTAAACAATCTCGCAACATACATAAACAATCTTTAAAGTTAAACTTTGGATTTGTACAAAATTAAAGCTTGTTTTTTCGGTAACAAAATGAAAAGTATGCATTGATGAGAGAAATGCTTCGATTAATCACTCAATATGTTTGAATGAAGATAAGCAGCTAAATTTGAAAAAGTTTTAAAAGTTTAGAAACCAGTATGGAAGCATTTTTAAAATTTTTTCAGATTTTGTATTCTTTCGCTGATTTTGTGCTTTTTTAAATTCGAAATCGCCCTCGTATCTCGAAAAAAAAAACGGAATATGTTATGGCTAATTACTACATTGTATATTCCGCTTAATATCGAACGACTTTCTTCTGAAGGAATTTTTCAAATTGTTATTTCTCAAGTAGTTGACAAGTTTAGGTGTCACAGTTAAACGACACACTCTGTACATATAACAAAATTTAATCTTCTTCCAAGTAGACACTGGCCAAACTGTAGTTATTCAGATTTATGAAAAAAGTAAATCCTTTATTAAGAACCAATTGTACGAGCAGCGAAGCTGTAAGTTTCTATATCGGCCATTGTTCTATGAAATTGAAAAGAAACCAAATTTTAGGCACACAAATTATTGCCTGCAGTTAAATTGCGATGGTTGATGGAATTTTTATTCTATTTCGTGTTCGACGGAACTCTTAGTCTGCAAGTTAGGCGACGGAAGTTAATATTTGACTACCGACGACCACTTTTCCGCGTTATGAATCACCGTCGAAGAGCTCCGCCATTCAGAACCACTGGGCTTAGGAGCAATCCGTAATAAATTACTCTTTCGCGAAATAATTGGATCCGATCATAATTTAGAACTTGAACATCGCTGAAGCTCGCATAGTTGGACGACTCGCCCCGTATATGCAACAAAAAACGCCTTCTCCTGAAATGATAATTCTTCGTATGCAATTCGTCATGAATTTAATACGCCAAATGAGAAATGACGAGCTGTGACATTAGAAATTAGTAACATACGAAGCTAATAATAGCGATCAATGTTTTTGAGCAATAAACTATAAATTTCTGCGTTAACCACCGCTTTATGGAACTAACAATAGAAACACATATCATCGGTTCAATTACCGGATCAATTTCTGGTCAATTACGGGTGCCCTCGGGTCAGTCGATAAAAATAATTAAAATATGTTTTTGAAATGATCTATTAAAAATCGTATGGTTAGGAAGCGAATAATTTTGAACACGTCAGCAAAATTTTCCACTTGCTATTGTAAGTATTGTGAGATGACAAGAAGGTACCTGGCAGGAATGCGGCAGGAAGGCACCTGTAAACGCATTTTCGGTTCTAGTCGAATTATTGGCTAAAGTGTGTGACGTCAAAATCTAGCCATTGGATGAGAGTGGAAACCGCTCTCTGCACTGGAATATAACGAGTGTACAGTTTTATTTCGATATAAGATGTATGTATCATGTATGATGATGCATGTATTTTTCGCAGAAGATGAGAAAACTCTTGTTTTCTTAAGTTGTCCGTTCGACACCGCTTAGTGTCATAACGAGAGGGTCTGTCATATTATATCATTTTCCAACGAAAGATATCGCCACACGGCTGACCTCTTCATGATCTGCCAGACAACTTTATGGAGCCCATAAACTCTCGATCCACTGAAGAATAAAAGCAAGCCGAACAGATACCCTGATTTGCAATACGTTCAAAGCCATCCCGAGCCATCGTCTTATATCGAAAGAAAACTGTATCGGTTTTTGCATATTGCATTAGAGTCATTTTCAAAGTTTGCAAAATGTATCTCCTAATGTTCAAATCTTTAACATTGCATATATTATACTCAAACAATTATGAAAGAACACGTGTAACTTTTCTTTTTAACTATGACAAGTGTGCTATAGCATTAGATGTATCTTACACGCTTATTTTCACGAAGACTCGCAATATACAACACATTGTATATTTTAGAATTGTCAGTCTTTCTTTAAAGAATAATTTATACAATTATTTCATGAATTGATAAAACAAATTATTGCCTGATCAAGAACTAGAGATGGTAGCTCAGCCATTCAGAATCGCCGGACTTGGCCCGCAATAAATTATCCGTAATAAATTAGTCTTGGGCGAAATAATTGGATACGATCATAATTCCAGGATCGCTGAGCGTCAGTTTCACGGGTCCTGTACTCGTTCGAGTTGAATCGCAGATATTCCAGCCGGTTACCTAACGGCAATTAACGCTCCCCGGCTCGAGATCGTCTGCGCGTCCTCATCAATCAAACGCTCGGACGTGGAAACCCTGGACGGGCAACAAAAATAATTCGAATTCGACGTGAAAACTCTGGTTGGGAGCCGTTAACGCGTTCCTCGGACCTAACCCCGTCTTGCTCAGTTGCACAACTGTATCCAAGAAGATGTTCCTTGGCTCGACGTGTCTGCTGGCTACATATGTACATAGCTTCCCCGTCATTGCTCAAGCGGCGAGACAGAAATTCGTTATTACACGCGAATACCGGGCGCGTAATTATACCAGCAACGACGGCGCATACTCGTCATCCGGTGTTCAATCCAATCCAGTGGATGCGTGTAATACGATCGTTGGTTGTAACGCTCAGGTACATATACATACATAGGTGGATGCAGCAGCGTGCCCCGAAGTGCAAGCTACATCGCGTTACACACTCGTATCCTGGCAAAGAGTGGCTTGGATTTCAACCGACAAATTAGTTGCACGACTTGCCACACGAAATTCAACACTTCGCCACCCGGAACCCTATTAATTACTAGTTGCACATTTTCTTTTACGACTCTGCTCACTGGAGATACGCACGCTATCGTAAATGTCTAGACGGTGTTCAGATGTTTGCACTTTTACGAGGGTCGGCGAGTTCGAGTAGATTCAGTTTCGTTTTTTAAATCCTGCAACACTTTGTACTCCGCTATTTATTAAGACGCATACTTTTACTTCTCCAACACTCGATTGTATTTTGATTTCTTCGTTTAACACTTACCCCCATCGATGTTTCGATTTTTATCGGTTTCAAATTTTTCACCGCACTATTATTGAAACTATAGAGATGCATACATAGTTAATGGTTATATAAATTTTCTGACTATCCTCCTGTCTCTTCTATTTCCCTTGGCATATGCATTAAATGAAATTCGACGTGACTGAAAGTACTATTTATTTTTTTATCTATTATTTCGGTAAGATTAACTATGAGTTTTTGTACAATTTCAAAGCGTACATATGTGTTTTTGGGATAATAATCAACATGTTGTTGGTAATACTTGCTATTAATGTTAACCCCTTGACGCACAGTTTTTTTTTAAACCGGCCAAAAAGAATCAATTTTTGATATACTGCGCTTTTGTTCCATGGAAAAAGGCTATATTTTATTCTTGAACAAATAAGTGTTATAGCTTACAATCCCATGTAAATGATAAATATCAATCAAACGATTTTTTTTTCTTTACTTTCACATTGTTATTTTCAATGCCCAATTATATTCGAGTGTGAAAACAATATTTCACTTCAATGTGTATAATGGTATAAATAGACTGCAGATTTGGTGCATTTATGACACAAATGAGTAGATGAAAGACAAGGCAGTGAAAATATTAGGCGATTTTAAGTTATTAAATGTGAGGCAATAAATTCATCGAATGCAGTTTTTACAGCACATTCTCTTTTGAATATTTTTCCAGAAAGCCGTTTAGGTGCTTGAAAAAAAAAATTGTAATCAGTAAGCGACAGATCAGGCGAATAAGGAGGGTGAGGGATAACTTCACACTTCAACTCTGCTAATTTTTTTACAGTTTGTTTCGCAATATGTGGCCGAGTATTATCGCGGAGCAATAATACACCATGTTTATTGACTAATGCCGACTGTTGAAGTTTTTCGTACATTATATCAAGCATTTATGGTTTCACCTTTTTTTTTCTTCTTAACGAGTAATGTACAACACCCTTTTCTGACCACAATACAGACATCAATGTCTTACGCGGATAAAGTTTCGGTTTCAGTATATGTTTTGGAGTTTCATCTGCGTCTACTCCATTCTTCATCATTAATTTTTCATCAGAGGTAATTATCCTGTTTAATATGCCTTCGTTACTCTGTCAAAAAAATAGTGAAGAACTGATCTCTAGACGGCATATCTTGTTTCTTTCAGTGAGTTCATGTGGGACCCATTTATCTAGCTTTTTTAGTTTTCTCAAAGCCCTCAGATGTTGGGAGACAGTTGATTAGTGTGAATCCCTTTCAACTATCTCTTTTAAACCCGAATCTTTAATAGCTGCTGGCTTATGACCAAGAGACTTACTTTCCAGAATTTGTATCACTAGAACAAACGTTTTAAACCAACGCCTTATGTTCTGGTCACTGTATGCCTAAATTTGAACTCGTACAAGTAAATTATACGAATTTCCTTTTCATCCATGGTGAACGAAAATCGATTTTGAATCACGTACACTGTCCAATATCAATAAACTTATACACGCAAATTCATGTACGAGATACATATGTACTTTTTATATTGTACAACTTCAACGCCAGCTGCCGTCAAAAAAAAAGAAAGTCTTAAACTCCAAAGACGCGAAATTTTAAATTTGAAAAAATTATTAAGAGAAGAAATAAATATCGGTACACATTTTTATTTTCGTGCGTCAAGGGGTTAAGCTCATATTGTTATAGAATCAAAATTGTACGAACTCTGGATAAAAGAACAGTGTCATATTAGGTCATGGATAACCACAAGTATAAATTTACAATTAAAAACTGAATCTTTCACTTTCACAATTTTCAAAAACAAGAGAACTAAGAATATCACCTACACTTTTGGAGTCAGAGCGAACATTTTTGATAAATAAATAATATTTGGTGGATACAATAATAAATCTGATTAAAGTAAAGGTTATAAATGGAATGACCAATAATGAAGTGTCACTGTGCAGTGTTAAAATAAACGAACAACGTACTTACATACACGCGAAGGGAATCGACGAAAGATTTACCAGGATCAATAAAGAGCTTCTCCTTAGTTTTATGTGTATACGCCTTGACAAAGTTACGAACCATAAAGAGTGAACCATAAAACTTCATGGTGATGCATTGATATCCTCC
This sequence comes from Halictus ligatus, assembly GCA_028454255.1. Taxonomy (NCBI): domain Eukaryota; kingdom Metazoa; phylum Arthropoda; class Insecta; order Hymenoptera; family Halictidae; genus Halictus; species Halictus ligatus. Next base: position 394,437 of record CM052132.1, read on the forward strand.
GAACTCGATCAAAAACTTTGAAAATTCATATTTTTATTACATGAAGAGTACGACATATAAAACAGTAAAAACACCAAAAGAATCGACGAACACTAGTATGTCATTGTTGACTTCTTGAAATTATTAAGACAAGCAACACAATTTTTGTAACACCGTTTTTTCGTAATTGATACAGACAATTTTCATATTGCATAAAAGTCTGCTGTCAGCGCCTTTTTACAATTGTCTTCGAAACTGTTGGATTCCATTTTCTCAAAAACTGTGGGGTTGTGGGGTGAGCACGAACTTTGCAATTATGCAATAGTATTTTGTGTTTTAAAAAAAAACGTAAGAAAAGTAGCACAACTGACCTGATACGTTGGTACATTCGATCACGGAACACGTTCGACAAAGAATTCCTATATTTTCCAGGTATTTATTTTGTCCATACAAGATTGGAACAAATCAATCAAAGTATAGGGAAGTGAGGTCTCGTGTTTCAGGGTTTACGTTCTATGTGTAGTATCGGGTTAGTTGTCCCGCCGTTCTAACCGCCGCATCCTTTGTTTGCGACACATTTGCCCCACTCAGTTCTTCATACTAAATCCGATAAGAAATAAGTGGAGATATCAGGCCGCGTCCGCTGAGGAACGAGTGAGAAAGTAATAGTGACACTCTATAAGACCAAGCGCAACCGCCCATTTGTCTCGAAGAAGCCGACATCCGAGCGATACTCTAACAGAGTGCTATCCAACATAAGCACAGAAGCTTAAGGACCCTTCCCCACTCTATCTTCATTTATTTTGTCAGCGCGTCTACATTAGTTTCGCCGTGACAACATTCGGTGTCGTGCCATGTTCGTCGACTCGTAAAACACTATGCAAAGTCGGAATAGCAACGAAGCAGTTTTCAACACGTTTGTTGTCGTCGAATCATCGATTTGTGAACTTGGTTTTAGGTCTAAGCTATGGTATGGACGATCGCGTGATCATCGGTATGTTTATTTCTAAGATGACATTCTAAGAGTCACAATACAGTGAATTCTCGATATATGTCAACGACACCGGTCTTGCCTACGTCTTGTATCGTCCAGGAGATACCCGAGAGAGAGAGAGAGAACCTAGTGCAAAATTTCTAATAAATTTATCATCTGTAATTCGAGCACAAGTTATTGACCAACCACAGGGTTCACAAGAGAAGCAATGATCCTCCCCTTTTTATTAAGTTCAAGTAGTAACTTCTTGAGTTACAATTTGGGATGAGGGTACCTATTCGGTTTAACATTCTTCTTGAGTGGGCCGAGAGTTTATGGGTCCCGTAAAGTTGTCCGACAAACCATAAACACAGAATATATCATACCCAATCGTTCTGACACTAACAATAAGTGGTGTCGAGCGGACAACTTTGGAAGAAGAAGAGGGGGTAGAGATTTTCTTGTTGCGAAAAAAACATCGTTGTCTTATATCGAATGAAAACTGTACTTACCGATGACTATTTCATAGATTTTGAACGGTAAAGACTCTTTTAATGAAGCTTTAAACAACCTATGTCTATATAACATTTCTTTCTCGTTTAGACCATAGAATATACCGACAAAGTTTGGCGCTTTAAATCTACGATATCCTGTATAATAACGATTTCATGTTCAGTAATGGGTACATACAGCCAGTGTACAAAATATTCGTAAATTTAAAAAAAGAAATAATTTTTTTTAAACTGGAGCACCCGACTTGAATTTTTTGGAGATGTTAGAAGGATTCATTTACAAAGTAATACATAAATAATTTTTCTTATCTAATTTTTCTTTCTTTTCTCTAGACTCATGTTTTGCACATGTATTGAGTAAACACAGTATATAACTTACTTATTGTTAGATCTACAACAGGAGCCTTTTAAATTTTCATCACAAACACAGATAAAAGACTTAAAAGTCGTGACCTCTACTTTTTTCTTTGCAATTACGACCAATAGGAATTCCTTAACAAATGATTTATGTATTACTTAGTAAATTAATCTTTCTAACATGTCCAAAAAATTCAAGCCGTTTGGTCCTTTAAAAATGTTTAATTTATTTTTAAAGAGTGTACGAATACTTTGTACACCGACTGTATGTCTTTTTAGGTTGTTCAGCTCTTTGGTAATGTAGCAGAAGATATTGCAAAACTAGATGGCTCAAATCTTGTTTTCCGAAATTACAACCGCATCGTTTATGCCTACAATTATGTAACAATGTTAGAATTCAAAGATTTTAATTAGAGATCAACTTTCTAAACGATTGAACAATGTTTTAATTTCACCTGAACCTGCAGTCTGTATCGCGGGATGAATATTTTGTGAATTCGCGAGCGATTAAGAAATTCCAACGGTTTATCCGTTTTCTTCGTTCCCGTAATAAACAACCGAGAAATTCTTGGAGAACATTATAAATACCCGTAGATGTATTCAGGATCCGGTGTATAATGGAGAATTACTCGGTTAGTATCGAAGAAAGTTCCGAGAGCGAGAATTTATCGCAAGTGCACGGTGATGCGCGATGAAAGCGCGTGGATGATGGTGCGGTTCGGAGGGCGGAGAAAATTATGCGAGCCCGGGCTGGACGTGCAAAAAAAAAAAGAAGAAGAATTACAGGAAAGTCGTAAATCACCGGGGCTGATAGTGCGTTTTACGGTGACGGTTACGGAAACCCGTAGGCTCAACGGTACACACGTATTCTGACATTTATTAATCAAATTCAACGAGAATATCGATCGATTAAGTAGCTGAACGTGACGTTGTTAACGATCAGCTGGACTCGTGATTTATGTAGAAACTAATGTCGAAAACATTGATCGCGTTTCTTATTATGTAACTTCAAGAGACTCCTGTGTTTCATTCTCGTTTGTGTCGCGATCAGGGCCGGCCCCAGAGTAGTCGGCGCCCTGCTGCCAAGTTCTGTTATAGCGCCCCCTCCCCGTCCACCATATTTTTTTTTAAAGGTAATAGTGGCTAGTTTTCGGATAATAAAAATAATAAAACTCTACATAAGTACTAAGTATTATATTTTTAATTCTTAACAAAATTAAATTTATAAGCAAACATTAATATTAAAATTTTTATTTTCTGGCTTTTATCCTAGCAAATTCATGAATAATTTCTTTATTATTTAGCATGGTAGTAAGATTATATTCAGATGACCTCAAGTAATGTATAGAGACATGGATGACCTCGAGTATTCATTTATTATCGTTCCCCTAAGGGTTACAATTTCTTAAAACACATTTCGTTTCTTTCAGTGTGATAGGAAGTTTCTGCAGTAATGTCTCTAATGATTCTTCTATGGAACTTGTTCCTAGTATATTTGTAACACTTTTCTGATTGAAATGATACCAAACATGATACAATTTTGATCATACATACTGTAGAGTAGTTCGAGAAACGGTAGCCAGAGGTTCTCGAAATTTTCGGGAACTCGACCCCACCCGACTCATCCCGATAATCGGATTTCCGATATTTTCGGGTTCTTGCACACCCGTAATCTTTATTGATTTGTATAATCGTACTGTAGAGGAATCACTTTAGATTTAACTATTTATATTGTATTATCGAAAATTCAGATAGCATCCATTCGAATAATCGAGGTCCCAAATATGCTCCCCATTATGTCGCGTTTGATCTCATTTTAATTAGAAAAATGCTAGAAATATATTGGTAACAATTTCATAATATGTTATAATGTTATTGGATTCGTATTGTACAAATAGTACAAATGCACATTTCAATGGACAATTTTGTACAACTTAATATTGCAGTAAAATTTGATTTCCTTATTTAATAAATTCGATACATCAATCGTTGCGGCTAGACAGTAATTGTAGATGAAGTAAATGCGTAGACAGTGATGGAGATTATTTTAGAGAGTAGAACGTATTTCAGTTAGTTTCTGAATAATCAATGAATTCACGAAAAATAGGCTACGAATTAATTTGTACGTACAATAATATTATAACATTTCGTATTCTCTTCCTCGCTATAGCCGATGATGGAGATCCTCGCGTTACGGAATAGCTCTTTTCCAATTACCTCTATCCCACAAATTCCATTACTATTATTTCTCGAACCGTTTGCGCAGTTTCACCGGAACAACAGTTACGGAACGCTTCGTTTCACAGACAGTTTTTCATTTGAATCTCCTTGGGCTTTCGCGAACGGAATTTCAACGAAACCATCTCCGCCGACGGAGATGAAACACAGGTCCGAAGTTTTTATCACACGCGGTATTTTATCGCACTGCAGCTATCGGATATTGTATCCTTTCGTTCGGTGTAGGTTGTTATTTTATGCAACGGCCACAGACAGTGGTCCAACAGTGCCACTGTTCCGACAGTGCTAAAACGAATCTACCGAAAATTTACTATATTTCACCAGAAAGAGATTAATTTTTCTTCTGTGCAATAAGCAGGGAATATTTACATTTCTAACATTGTTCTATGATACGTATCGTAAAATACTATTATACTTGTTCTTATTGAAATACTCGTTGTTTTATTCCGCGCTCACTTCAGACATATTAATCTTTTGACTGGCGATGACGAGTTAATTTATTATTCAATGTGTCCGTCATTCTTTAGAAAAAGTGAATTATCTTCTTAATTCTACTAATAACGTTCTCACTTTATTGTACTGTACAATAACATAAAAATGTTGTGTATCAATTGCAAAATACAAGAGTTAACATCTTTAGTACGTTGGATATTGTATGCCGACACCATTAAACACAGATTTATATTTTAATTTTCACCCACTGATTTCTGTTAAAAATTAAATTTTACTTGCCTTGTATTACAGCAAAAAATTATATTTTATATTCTTGAGGCAGAATTCGCAATTAGACTAACGACGTTGAAGGCTGATCGTTAAATTATCAATTTCAGAAATAAATTTTCACAGATCGTTATTATAGAAGAATTGAACTGCAATCGAAATAACATGACCACGTGAATAATTATATTGCAACATTTTCCCTTGTGTATTAAACAGTCCAGCATGGAAAAAGGTTAATAAAAACAGTTATAGTTTCAAATTTCGCCGACACTTTTTATTAAAATATTCCAGCGTGTCCGTTTCGCGGTAAACTTTAAAAATGAAATTTCGTTTAATTTTCATCGGCCGCGCGCGCCAGGGGTGAAAATCCCGCGGCGCTTCGGACATGATTAGTTAAACCGTTTCGGACCAAAACTACCGATTGTTTCCGACACGTATGCGAGCGTAAATCCGCCAATAACGTTGCCTGCTTTGTTGTTTTCCCGCGAACGATAACGACCGCGTAATTGCGTCAACGCGAAACGCGACGCGCGTTTCATAATCGTCAAATCGATCCCTCAATACTTGTGTTTTTCCTCTCTGTGAATTTATTTTCGACGTAAATCGATACACTTTGGAAATTACTGTTATTATCAAGGGGTAAATAAATCCGATAATATTGGATTATCGGAAAAGTTTTCAATCTTTTTGAGCTGTTTAACTGGGAACCACAGAAACTTGATCAACTGCCATTCTGATAGTAGTGTATTCTCTCAGATAAATATGAACTTTATATTCACTGACTTACACTTTAAAGAGCTATTTCAATTTACTCTTGCCTACTGTTAATCGATGAATTTTATCCTGCTCTTTTTGTTCTGTTTGTTCTATTTTATTTAGTTTTTGCAACCCTACAGAAGTTTTACAAACTCTCACTCTGACGGTAGTATATCATTTCGGATAAATGTGAACTTTGTTTTCTGTAATTGAAATTTACAAAGTCATTTCAATTTAATCTTGCCTATTCCTAATAAATTAATTTAAGTCTGGCCCCTTTGTTCCATTAGTTTCGTTTTATTTACTTTTCGAAGACACAGAAATTTTACAAACTCCCACTTTGACGATAGTATATTTCTTTTCGAAATATGACTATGATTATTTTCACTTAACTTTCTTCAGAATTACTTTAATTTATCCTTGTCTATTGTCACTTAAATAATTGAATTTTCTGCCCCTTCCACTTCATACGTTTTATTTTATTTAGAGTCTCCGTTTTGAAATACTCTGAAATTATACTCTTTGGATACATGCGAATTCTATTTTCACTTATTAGTTTAAATCTACAACGATATTTACATTTACTCGTATCTACTGTTATTCAAGTAATTTAATTCTGCCCCTCCTGTTCTATTTGTTCTATTTTATTTGCTATCGTCTTTTGTTTGGAATACTGCCGCACGTCTCTCCGCTTCTATTTGTTTTTTAATCTTGTAAGCCCTTCTGTCTCTTCGTCCTCCCTCACACACTACTTTGTTGATTTTATTATTTTCTTTCAATCCTTTATCGAGTGCTCCAAAATTCTAGATCTGTCATGACAAAAAAATTTTTGTTTAGTTTTGTGCTCGGTAGTGCTGATGTTAAATAAGAATAAGATAAACGATAGTAAATAAAATAGAATTACTAGTATAGAACAAATGTGTGGGTCGGTATGATAAATCCTGTTGTTGTATACAGTGGCTGATGGAATTGTTAGAGCCATTTACATATTGTGGATTAATAATCTTATTTAGCTATTATTTTTCATGAATTATTTACTGAGAACCTTGCTACAATGAATTCTTGCGAAATGTAAAATTCGTCAATTGTAAATACACATTTAGCAACACTGCAAGTAATATTATTTCTCACCTAGTTTTTGTGCAGCGATCAACTGTATTTGTTTCTTTAAAAATTTCATCTATATTCTCGTAAGTTCTAATAATTTCAGCGGTATTCTTTCAGAACTTTCATTTTTTCGGTCTTGGTTGAAAGTTGTCGACAGCAGTGGAAGTTTTACGTCCTCGACAATAATTTATTAAATATTAGGCTAACGAGGAGTTAGGGGACGAGACTAATATCGTCTTCCGAAGATTACGCGATCAAAAAGTGTCGGGAATTGTTGAAACTTCGGCCGCACTTGCGCTGTTCTTTACGGACACTGTAACGACTCGCGCGAACTTTTTACTTGACCACCTTTATCGTTGCGCTCGAACTTCCCTATTATATTTTTCCGAGCACGAGCAGTTACCTTTTATGGACAACGTAAAGGCACATTCTCCTTTAAGAATGACTAGTTACGTTCGATGCCATTGATGAATACGAAAAGTGCTGCTGCCGCGATTCAAGTTGGAACGAACAAGTAAATCGTTCCTCTGCGTCGAGTTCAGATGCGATTGTGTAAGTTCATAATTCCCCTGAACGAATTTACGAAATCCTCAGTCGAGAAAACATTAACGCAAGCGAGAACCAAACACGACGATGTCCCCGATTCGTGTGAAAAATACCAATAACGATTGTTTACTATTCGAGTTGGAAATGTTAATCGCGCGATGTAAACATAATTCCTCCAAACACCATATGATCATCAAATTTCGATTCTTAAATGTTTTTATAACAAATAAAGATTACTCCCAGAGTTGTAATAATTGAATTACATTGTATTTCAACTACGTCGTAACTGAATTACATAGTTCAAACCTTTCAATTAATTCAATTACTAATTATTGTCAATCAGTTGTGTAATTGAAATACAATATAATTCAAATACAGGTCTCCAAATTATAGCCTAGAACTTTGAAGTAGTGCGATATATTTTTACGTTTTTCTTTCATATACTTGTTTGCTGTCTATGTTTGCTTGCTATTTTATATAGTTTAATTACAAAATATTTCATAATTGTGCACCAATTACAATTACGAATTACATTGTAATTTAATTGAATGAAGATCTGAATTATAAATTACAATATTACTGAATTACAATATTAATATAATTCAATTACTTTGTAATTACAATTCCCGGAGTAATTAAATTGTAATTCTGCACAACTCTGATTACAACGGACGGAAAATTTACATTATATCACACAGTTTATAGATATTTGTACATAATTTATATTATATTTATGAGTAAATTGCAAAGTCTACAATTTTGTTGGACGAATGTAGCCGAAACAACGTTTTCATCGATAATTGGTAAATCATACTAATAAGAAATTTCAATTGTAAACCATCATCAAATTATGTGAACTCAGTGTGGCCTCCCAAACCTCCTGGTTTATTTCGACGGAAATCGCAGTCGATTCTTCGAGTTTAAAAATATTTTCTTGAAATATTTAGAGGATCCATTTTTCGTGTCTCACCCTGTACGCAACGACAGAGTTCTGCAGTAGGTCAGCTCGAATGTTCGAAGCTGCAATATTTTCATGAAAGTAAAAATAGCAAAGAAAAACTACCGCCGCCAGTGCAGAAGTCCGGTTGCAATTCTGAGTTTGTGGATCAAGACAAAATGGATTGGAATACTTAAGTACTTTCGACGGGGACACTCTACATATTAGCGACTAATTAAGAGTCAATGGTGCTTAAGTCTTAGTCCATGCCAGCGAATGCGGAACGCCGTGTGGCAGAATTTTTTCGAGAAATTTCAATTACACTCTCCGGATGAAATTTTTGTAGCTGACCGTCCATTTTGTGCGCTCTTACGCGCATCCATGCACACGGTGTCCGAAAAATCTACGCCAAAAGCTTGTCAGTAACATGTTCTACCAGTAGAAAGGAAGAGGAAAATGTTTTGAAGGCAAATTTTGACTGACAAAATTTTTAAACAATACGAAAGATCAATGAGAGCGCAAAGGATATTAAATCTCATTTTAAAAATGTACAATGAACTTAAAATTCAGGATTATAATTGATCATGTTCGAAAGATATAGAAGTTGCTATTTGCTTCGTTTGAATGGAGGCAATTGAACTCATTAAATAAAAGCTTACTATTACTCTGTATGTATTTGTTATCCATGTTAAATTTCAATTTTAAATAAATGATATAATATCCATAAACGATAAAAATATAAATGAACAGAAATAAACGATAAATATATAAATGAGTACATGATTGATGTAGAATAAAATCGTTTGACATATAGCAGAGTGAAGTGAACATTTTCGGAACCGCCGTTTATAAAGGATTAACACTGGCGAGTTGTAATTACAAGAGCCACCTAGGAGAGCTCTTTTCATCCGCAAGGAGCTCAAATGAAATCCCACCGTTGCGTTGATTACGACGAATACGGTGCTCTTCTTTTCGCGTCTCGGCAAGAGGAAAACTAATTTCGCCGGCACGTCGTCGCCCGAGCAATATGATACAAAGAATCGCGGAATTTCAATAACTGCTCAATTTTATTGTTACGCGATGCATGCTACGATTGGCTCCACGATGACAGGAGAAGAATCGGTTTCTTCGAAAGAGCGAAGGAATATTGCATATTGCTCGACGGAGAATGTTTTCACCAACTTTTCCCGCGTATTAATATTATGTATCATTCTTTATTCTATCCCTTAAATTTATATTTATATCGTACTCCATAGTTTTATATGGAAAGAAATTCTTCTTTCCATAAAACACATCTTATAATTTCTTATTTTACCTTACCTTTGTTATTTTTATTTATTTTTGTATGCGACTTGTTAGAAATCTGTTTACGTGCGAATGCTATTTTGTCCTTGGGAAAAACCGCCTCTTAATACTAAACTTACCTTCCGATAGGACTCATTGATGTTTTGGACACAAAATTACTATTATAAAAGTTAATAGGTTCTATATAATTTTATTGTCATTTTATATAAATTTTTAATCAAGAATAGAAAACTATTCAATTCCACTTCTTCTAAATCTTCCTGTAAAAATTTGAAATACAGCATTTTCAAACTGAATGTTTCAAAGATTTTTTTCGATCTTCATGTATGTTAGGATCAATTGAATCGATAAATTTTTCTATTTTTTATTCATTCCTTTTTGGGCAGATTTCAATTCAACGATATTTAACATGATATTTGAGTGAGCGCACGAAATAGCAACACAGTCAAAGAGAGAGAGATCAAACATTTTGCACTATTTAGAAACACTAGGTAATCGTAGTCAATTTTTAATAGTACAGAAATTAATTTTCACAAAGACATTTCATTAATAGTTACAATTTTATAAACAAAAATTTTATTTTGTCCTTTTAAACGGAAATGAGACCGCAACGCGCATATAATAATTTATATAAAACTGCAACTGTGCTCTCATAACTAAATTTTTAGAGATTGCTGGAATTTTATTGTGAATGAGTAACTTGTTGCGATATATTTAATCACTTTTCGACTTGTTTGCAATTTAACTGTTCGATTGTAGGCAATGTTCAATTTCTTTAATAATATTTGGCTATAAACAGATTTTCAATTTTATAATAAAAGGGTCGGGTCGATCGAGGGGTGCCGAGAAAAGCGTAATCTATAGTTGATAGAGGATCCTGAAGGACTCGAAGGACCTGAGGAAATAGTCTTCGACACGTGATCCCGGTTCGAAGGAAATGCGTCGCGGAAATCGGTTACTTGCTCTACTAGTTCGAGTAAACTGATGCAAATCCTCCCGAAGTGCATAACGTTCTTCAGCTGGTCGACAGTGTGTGGACGAAAATTTTGGTTGAATTATTCAAGGGACGCCATCGACGGTTGCTGCTTGCTGCGCATTACCTTTGAGAAATGAACGCTGCTGCTCATAGAATTTATTATACACTTCGTCTAAATCTACCTCGACTATACTATTCGTTATCGCATTTGCACTTCACCTGTCAAAAGTCTGTAATATATTTCTTAAAGACTACGTTGCACTGGAAACGAGCTCGTTTCTCTTTAAACAATAATGTACATTGAAATTGATAGATTACAGCGCTTGTTGAGAAATACTATTTCTCATTTTTAGAAATCAGTCAATGCTAAAGTTCGCTTTCCTCTAAGACAGATAATTTAAAGTTATATTTTTAGTTACATTTCTATTAGTCGATATCAATAATTTTTCATGAAATGAGTGGTAGAGCTATTTTTATGTATAACATTGATTCGAATAGAATTTTGATGGTCACTCGTACATTTCTCGTCTTTTCCTATATTTATTTAAATCTTCTTGGTAATTAATTCATGAAATAGTTTTATTTAGTTTATTTAGTAATAAACAAGTAATAACGTCTTTACTTACTAACTACTTAAAAAATAATCCTCAAAGAATTGATTGGATTACATTCCAGAGGGTGGTGTGTTGTTGTTATTAAACAATTTTTTAAGAAATCCTCAGATGTGTATCATACTTGTCTAAAATCTTTGAAATAGTCGCTGGTAATCAATTTGTTAAAATAATTGTCCCATTCAATGTCATACTAACAAACCTGGCAAGAAAGAAAATGAATTTTTGTTTGACTACGATTAAACCAAATAAACCAATTTCTACGGACTTGTACATAGAAATTTGCAATCCACAACGAAATTTGTACTTTGTGAAGCTTGTACTAATTGATCTATAATGATCTAGAGAATTCAAATTCTACTAGTTTAGTCTTTAACAGAGTCCTCGATCAACGAAATTACCGCATCTGCAAATACACAGATGGCTAATCCATCTTCGAATAATTTCCATAAAATCTGCCATGGTCTCCAAGGAGCCGCATTTATTGAAACGAGTATCAGAAGGGATTACGATAGGTCCGCATAGGCGTTATCGGTCTTATCGGGGTCAAATGTGTCGCGAAATGGCAGCACAACACGTTGCCCGGCAACTTAAGAGAAATTTTTCTTCCGTACGCGACGTTAGCCGAACAGATTAAAGAAGGAAGGGTTGCCGTGGATGATGAAGAATCCGTGTAATCTCACGGGAAGTTCCCGCGATCGATACAGTATCTTCCCGCTGTAACGATAGACATTTCTCCGAGCGATTTATCTTTGATTTCTGACCAATCGAGCCGTCATACGGTTCGCCTCGAATGTTATCGGACGAAAATGAAACGGGAAATTTTTCCTGTGATAGGATTAATTTCACCTATTATCATTTACTGAAAGTCGGTCTCTCTCGAAGAAAATTCTTTCGAGGAACTACAACGATTGGAAAAATTCTACAGATTCCCTTCGTCGTTGAGGAGTCGAAGATGTTTCTAAATTTTCCGTAAATGTTGCAGAAAATATGCTTTGCTATGAAAAATCTAATGATATTATCTTAATTTTTATGTTTGTATGTAATATTCTAAAAGGATATGTGATCACTTTTAGGGATGATAATTGTCAATTCATGGGGGGAATTTTAAGTCACGTTATAATGATAGAATTGATAATTGAACCGCTCATTTGCCTAATCGATTAACTTCACAGATCAAAAAAATTTAAAAACTTGATAAAATAAAGTATAAAATATTAATAGATTGGTCATTTAGTGACATTAAGGAATCTGAAGGGGAATCGAAATTATTTAGGAAGATTGCTTTACATATGAAAAGTTAAATTGAATGCTGTGGTAATAAAATCGAAAAGCTTTAAAAGGTGGAGTTAATGGTTTTGAAAAACCAGACCTCTTGAAGACTTAATTGGAATAGCAAGTTGGAGCATATTTATTTCCATGATTTGAGTGCTGCAAGTATTTCAATTATTAATTCAATTATGTCTGAGCATTCCTATTTCATTTATCTAACTATAGATCAGCCACATTCCACTTGGCAGGCCACATATGTCCGTCCCATTCTATTTGCCAAATCGTAGACACCCCTATACTATTTGCCTGGTCACAAACTGCCCCATATTATTCCACTTATCTAGCCATAAACCACACCCAAGCACTTGCCCCAGCAAACGATGACCCCATTCTACTTGTCTGATTGTGGGCTGTGTCTATTCTACTTGCGTCCCTACAGATTGTCTCAATTTTACTTGTGCGATCATTGCCCGTGCCGATTCACTTCTTCAACTTGTCTGACCATAAGTCGACAATGTTCTACATGTTCGCCACCCACACTCTGCTTGTCTGACCATACGTCACTCATATTCCACTTATATGACCATAGCACGACCATATTTCACTTATCGAACTATAAATCGCTCCTATTCTACATTTGTTTGGACACAGATGATTCCCAATACTATACATCACACACTGACACGTCGCGTTCTGCTCGAAGTTCTAACGTGATCGCTAGACAGAATTTTTTGATTTCGATTTCTTTCGAAGAAGAAGAAAGAAGAAGATTGTATTTATTAAATGCATTTCTGCGAATATCGATAGCGAAAACAGAATTTTATTTTCACTAAAAAAAAAAATAACATTTGTACTTATTGTTAGTACATTCTGTACAATAGTGTAACTTTTGGATCAGCTGAACGTTCATCAAGAGCCAACGATTTTTAACGAAACTATAGAAATATTTCTATAAAACATTGTCTCATTCGCAAGCTGGGTAACAATTTTACCAATAGAAATATACGAAAATATATTCAGCGAGCGAACGGAAGGGAACGAAGATAAATAGCTTTTCGGTTCTTTTAGCACGTCTATTTGTTCAATGAAACAGAATATGAAAGCTTCATCGATTTTTATAACAGCGTTTTTTAATTCCCTCTGCTGTGCATATTCATCTAACCCGTGAAATTATCTAAATTCCCCGATTGGTTAAAATGTTCATGCTATTTTTACACACACATGCGCCGAAAAAGAAGAAGGTATTTAATATACCGGGCAGTCTCTACTAGAACCACAGTATTTATCCAGAAAATTTTCCTTCGCGCGTTCATCGGCTGCCCAAGTGGCAAACGATGCAACATTGCAACTTGAATTTTCGTGAAAATTTTTTCACCGGCAGATATTATCGCTCATCACCCCCCGTTCGGCAACTGTGTCGAGCAGTTTTTAATTAATTCGTCGCTTCACGTTCAAACACCGCTCGGGAAATTTATTCTCATAAAACGTTTTACCTAGTCAAGGTACGGCGCGTGTCATATTTTCACCGAGTAACTCACGCTGAAAAATTTAAACAACGTCGAACGTAAACCGGTTTGCCGGTTCGTTTCGTCCTTCCGACTACCGTATAATTTACCACGATTCGATTAACAATGGTCAATGGACCAGATAAAAATTCTTTAAAGAAGTTCATACGGTAAGTCTGCCGGAAAATTCTACCCTGATACAAAAATCACATGTAACTGAAATTACCGTTCGAATTACGGTTTTATTACTGTGCAATCGAATTTCCCATATCGATGAGCCATTGTAATTCCTTTTGTAGTTTTTGTAGCTGCCTTTGTGACAGTTTTAGTCCCTTACATTAATATTAATAAAGCCAATGATGTTCCGACTGTTAGTTTTACAGGTTGATTTTTTCCAGAATCACATTTTCTTGTAGTTGATCAATTAATGACTGAACTTTTTACAGTGGTGTGTTATACCCCAGATAGCATAAAGACGTCGCTTGATGGACATTCAGACTTCTAAAGACGTCTTGAAAGTCCTGCGAACGTCTTCCGAACGTCTCTCGGACGTCTCTGGAACATCTCTGTTACAAATGTTAAACGTTATTATTGTTACACGTCTTAAAGACGTCTTCTAGACGTACAGCTTTGTAACATAAGATGTTCCAGAGACGTTCGGTAGACGTTCGCAGAACTTTCAAGGTCACTCTAAGACATCTCGAAATAGACGTCTTTAAGACGTTCATAACAGGTTTTATAAGTCCATTAATGTTAATCAAAGTAAAATCAAATATACATACGTAATTAATCATATTAATCAAATTTTTACTAAAGTTCGAGAAAAACGAGCTTAACGTTTGACCAATAAAGTATTACTGAACGTATAGAACTCATTTGTTTATCAATCACATATACAGAAGAAGAAAGTAAGACTTTCAGACCTAAAATGGACATAAAAAAGGCGTCTTTAGGCCGTCGCGGGCTATTTGGGACAGCATTTACACATTCCAAATGATCAATATTTATAGATATAATGTTCTACCACGTTCAATATCTTTGTACATCACACTCTCAACACGTATCTTTATGTTCTAGATGTAAATTTTATGCATTTATGGTAAAACTGAATATGTACAATTTAAAGCAATAAACAAATTAAAAGAAGCTACAAAGAAATTTCTGTTTCACTTCTGTTCATTATAATCGATGCGAAGAATTTTTATTTCGCATACAAATTCGCAATCTATTAATTACGCCAAGAAAATTTTACTTTGGATAAAAAGCCGCAATTTAATAATTATATATCACATGGAAAGAAGTTAATCTTTCGAGAAGTCTATCTCAATGAAACACCAATTACACTTCTTTCTCAAATCACTGCCGCACCAATGTCGCAACGCGATTAAGAAATACAAAGCCACGTGCACAAATAAACATAATCCGTGCAAACACCGAATCGGGGCGAGAATCGCACGATCCGTGTTAATAAATAATGAATAAAACATATTCCGGGGAATTTAGCAAATCTCGTGTCGCAAAACAGCTGTTGTTTCGCGTGAAACGGATAACGAAGCCGGTGCGCGATGATTAATTAGACATCTGCCGATAACGAGTTCCCTATATGAAAAATATGCTGCTGGTGGCTTTCACTGTGCCCGCGAAAAACATTTTCGCGATAAATTCGTATCGGCCTCGCGAGCGAGATGATCTGTCGTATTGGTCCGAGCGCTGACTGTATGCATTTAAAACCTAAATGGAGTGCGCGGTAGGTAGCGCGAGATTCATCACGTTCGCGCATAATTATAGGTGAAAAACAAAAAGGCACGGGAAAGACCGTTTACTGGAGATCGAGTTAGAAATTACGCTGAAACTCGATTTCTGTCGATATCAAAGCGACACACAGCGCAGAAGAATCGCAGAACGCGCGCGTCCGCGAGATCGAATTATTGGCTTCCGATTAACGATCGAGAGCACCGAGTTTTCGATTGATGACGTTGCTCGCAGCATTGTCAGAGAAAAAATCCGACCACCGACATAAAGCAAGAAAGAATGAACCAAACTGTCTCAATGAAATCCGACGAACAATCGGTTGCGGAGTTGATCGCAATTAAAACAGATATTCGAGGGTCAGACTTAAATGAGACACCCTTTGTAACACAAACAAAATTGTGTTTTTATTGGATTCTACTTATCTCAGACTATTTTTCTACGTACTTCCAGGTCTAAAATTAACGCATGAATAATTACAATAAGACAACTATTACCATAGAAATATAAATGTGATATTTTCATGCTAATAATGTTAAACTTCCGGGATTTAGCAACTAACGTCTAAAGTAAGACGTCTATCTCGAGACTGAATAACTTGAATTATTTGGAGATGTTATTATAGCAGCTATTTTACTGTACAATGACTAAAATACTGTTTAAAATTTGATTTATTACAAGCACGTGGATTAGGAACATAGTGTACAATACAATTGTACAGGGGTGTTCCACATAAATGGGAACACCTAAATGTCTTTCGTATTTACAGTCCTATCAGAAAACTTCATGGGACATAGTGACACTATTGCAGGGGAGAATATAATGGTGAAGAAAAAAATTTGTTATGTCGTATTTTTTAATGAAATTTCAAGGTCACCGATGTTTTTTTAAATGGAATAGTATATTTTTTACTGTAGCATGATAGACAATAAAAAAACTGGATTTAGTGGATACCACCTTATTGACCTTGAAATGACCTTGACCAAGAATAATCATGTTGAAGCGGATGAAATGTGAAAACTGACGTGTTTCAGCAAAGATTGCGCGTTGTTTAAGTCGGATTGACCTTTACATATAATAATAAATGTTCGAAATATTGACCATCCTCATTTATGCAATGCTGCAATCTTTTAATAAATGATCTGTAGGCGTTGCCGATTTCCTGAGACGTAATTGAAGCACATGCTGCAGTAATCCTTTGCCGCATATGCTCTGGCGTTGTGGGCTTATCTTTGGACACAATACATTTTATCTTGCCCTATAGATAAAAGTCCAATGGTGTCAGATCCGGAGAACGGGCTGGCCATGGAATTGGTCCTCGTCATCCAATCCAGCGTCCAGGATATTTCGTATTAGGCACCGTTCTAGCATCTTTAGAATAATGCGCTAGACTACCATCATGTTGAAACCACATGCGCTCCCGATCGAATAACATAATTTCTTCTAAAAGGCCCGACAAATCCTGCTGTCAAAATGCAGCATACTTTATACCAGTAAGAGTTCCTTGCATAAAGTACAGGCATATTATTTTACTGCATAAAAGTCTTTGCTTTCTACTTCTCTTAACCATCGTGGATTCTAAGCTGACCAGAAATGCATATTGTGCAAATTGACTTGCCCATGATTGGCAAAAGATGCCTCATCCGTAAAAAGAACTTTGTGGAAGAAAGTATTGACCACTTCTACTTGATATTGTGCCCACTGACAGAACCGGATGTGATTAATATAGTCAAACAATTCCTGATGTAAACTCAACTGATATGGGTGAAACTTTTCTATTTGCAGTATTCGTGAAATACTACTTCTGCTGATACCGAACTTTTATTCGAGTTGTCGAAAACTTACATGTGGATCATTAGATACTGCAGCTAGGATATTAATTCTATTTCCTTCGTGAGTTACAACTCTTTGTTTATTACGTTTTTTAGAACTTACACTACCGGCATTTTTAAATTGTTTTACCACGACGGAAAATTTCTCGAAATTTGTTTTTTCCCTCCCAGTCGTCTTTCGTATGAACAATCACGTATGTATATTTGACTTTATTTTAATTAATTTTATTTTTATGGACCTTTAAGACGTCTATTTTGATACGTCTTTGTGTTATCTAGGAGAAGGGGTTCTTTAAGAAATGTAACGACTAGTGTGAATGAAGATCAATTTGGATTTTTGAGCACATTTAATCCCCTTAACTAGCTGTATCTTTCATAGGAAGCGAAAAGAAAATAGTGCAGGTGTAGACTATCTGTTACTATACATCTCACGAAGATGAAGGAAATAGTTTACCAATTCTACAATTCAAAAAATGTATAATATCACAGATTACATTACGTTTGTAACATCAGAGTTTACAGAAATGTTTCTCAAGAAACAAATAAATCAATCTTTCCAATGTCTACAAAAATGAAATGGTAAATTTTCACCAGAAAGAAAGTGTGGGGGTTGCGTTTTATGAAATTGTGATGGTGTTTTGCTAATTGCAACATTACATTTTGGGGATTCGAACCGAACATTCAGGGTTTCCTCGACAGCGTTCCTTTGATTATTGACTTTAGAAACAATTTCTCTGCGTTTTCGATTGACGACGCTCCAGCCCTTGCCAGAAGGTTAATTTCGACGATCGACGGAACGAAAGAACCGAACCATTTCAATGAAACGTTACGGTCTCCCCGACGAACAACCGGTTCCGGGATTTTGCAGTCGAGGAAGATCTAAAATTCGCTTTTACGGTCTCGCGAGCCATCAACCATCGCTGCGTGCTCGAAGAAGTCTTTAAAGTCTTCGCGGATGGAGAACCGTTTCGTGTTCGCTGTTCTCAGCGTAGCGTTGTTTTCTTTTAATTCGCTCAATTAAAACCGACTCGCCAACAAGAACCCTTATTCCGTTTTATTTGTTTTTCTCGCTGTTGCTTACAGGGTTTAAAGAAGTCGTAAATTTGTCGACTTCGGCGGTTTTCGGGATACATTGAAGGACTTGGAAGAGGTTTCGAACGTCTAAGAGAAATACTTAAAATGACGTTATAAATATCATAATTATTTAACCGAAATTATCACGAGGGAAGCGTTTAAGATGTCGAATTGATGTCCGAGTCTTGCCGCTTGTCGTAAACGCAATTTAATATAGAAAACAAAATTTTGTTGTGTAGATAAATTATTTTAAGGTTCAACTCTTTTCTTTTAAACGCATCTTGACTTTTTTTAATTTGATCGAAAATAAAAAATGGTAGGAGAACAATTGGGTTGTAAACCAAAATTTTTTAATAGTTCGCCAGAGGCCATCCCCTGTATTCGCGTTCTGATTGATGCATATTTTCCATTAATAACTCCTTAATAAAACCGAAATGGAAGTTTTGCTACGGAAAACTTTCCAGGTTTACCCACAATTTTTGGAATACCCTATATATTATTTGAAGGTACAAAACTAATTTTTTAAGGGGTTATATATACTTTTAAATGTTGAAAATTCGATTTAAAAAAAAATGGTCTTTTCTGAAATTATATTATAAAAATATTCTGAAAAAATTTTAATTCGGTCCGACTAAAGTTTACAGAGATAATATAAGGCGTTATGTGTGTATACACTGCTATGAGTGCCGCTGTCCGCCTTTTATTTTCTGATGAGTCATTTATTGCATATTCGTCACCTATTTACTTGTGCACATACATTAGAGAAAGTCTCAAGTAAGTCCAGTTCAAGGAATATTCAAGGAAATCCACGAAGCGTCGACACTTTTTTAGTGCGACATTTGCGGTGAGTTGTGTAGCTCGGTACTAGCTTCTCTAGGTTAAAAGTTTAAACACGTCCCACTTGAAACTGCATTTTTAAAGGCGGCGAGCAAAACATCTTGAAAATTAGAATACATTCTTGAATGCATATTTTTCATTTTCTGCACGAAAAACAAGCGTTCTTTCTGTAGAAAAAAAATATACTAAAGAAATATTTTTGATTTTTTTATTTCAGATAGTTTGGCTTTGAATAGCATTGCTCACCGCAAAACAACATTTTTGTGAAGCATCTTAGGACACCTTCTATACTTTCGTTATAAATGGATATTTTTGTGTAAAAAAGTTACAATACTAAGTGTACTGATATGAATCTTTAGAAATAAATATATGATTTTGTTTTTTTTTTCAAATGTAGAAAAACCTAATTATTTAAGTATTTACAATTGTATAGAACCCCTCAAGTCCTATCTTCAGTTTCTATTTGCAATATCCAACTGTACTCTTAAATTAAGTTTATTTCGATATCGGACGATGTGTTCGTCGTGTATCCTTTTTAAATGAGTAAGAAAATAAATATATTGCCAAGAAAATTATGTAACGTTTAGTGGTAGTAAATGAATGCACTAGTTAGTCAATGCTACAGAAAGCTCAAAAATATTTATGATGACTATATAATAATATTTATAAGATGACAATCTCATAAATGAAGAACATGAACAATAAAAATATTCAACTTTTACCGTCTTATGATCGAAGAATTCGTCATTTGTTTGACACAACATGATTAAAATGGTGCTTACTTTAATCAATCAGTTTTATTTCACGAAGTGAATACTTCGAAACAATTTTACCAGATTCCTTTACTTCCTTCACGAATAAAAATCACTGAGGCAGGCACTAAATTGTTTTACACATTTCGTAGTTGATTTTTCAACAAAGTGTCGCTAAATTCTTCGATGGGGATGCACCGCGTGTCGTTTTTCTGTCGCGTTTAACTCTTTAAGCGCTCGCGCAGGCAGCTTCTAAAACAATATTATTCTTTATTTTTCCAGGTTGCCTCGATGCATCACGGATCCCCGTGGACGGTGATATCCGACGAAGCGGGGGAATGTTTGCCTGAATTAAGTGCCACGGGACTCTCCGATGGTGTCGTCGAACGAACAAAAATGGCTAGACGCCTCGACGAAGCCGCGGGAATCGATAAATCGCACTCGAGGATTCGTTGATTGCATGTCCGCGATCCAGCGTCGCGGGGGTTTCGAGAAAAATTCGAACGGATCGATGTCTCTGAAAAGTTCCTCGGGGAGATGAAGGGTCGTCGGTGTTACCGTCTTGGATGGTTGCGTACCGGTTCTGCGATCCTGGTTGACGTTTTTCCGTTAAATCGTTGTTTGGGATATTCGGCGGACGCCTCGAGTGGGACACGCCGGTGCGAACGATATTCATGGGAATTGATCGAGGCTGGCATTATCATGTAAAACGACGGGCGGTCATGTAAATCTGGCTAATCGACGAGCCGAAGGAACGTTCCGTGCGATTCGCCACTATCATGAAGCAGAGATTCAGGCGGCACGATCGATTAAATGTACAACTCCCACGGACCAGTCGGCTCTCCAACGCCCCTTGCCGAAAATGTTAATCGACCGCTCGCGAATTGACGGTGAGTTTACTAATTCTAAACTTTACTAACCAGCTGTTTAACCCTAAGATACCGAAGACTTTGAATTTTTATAAAGACCGAAGTGGGATTGTTAATTTGCCCGACTCGATCTTGGCCAAAACAGGCCAACACAGTCGAACACCTTACCGTCTGCGCTAATCGGGATTATTAAATGTAGTGTATGTATAGTGTCCTAAAATCCTATGTTTTTCAATGGAATTTTTAATTACAAAAGTGTTTAATATTGCATAAAATACATACAGAAATGTAAGGAAAAATCAATTTTTTTAGTAACTACGATGCACTTTATACGGGGTATCCTAAAAATGTGATTCTTGAGGACATTTGAAGAAACTTTTTTCTTTGCGAAGATGTTCTTCGCAACTTTGTTAAGAAAATATCAACGAAAAACGCGGACCAATCAGAGTACGGCTACAGCTGACGCATTCCGGCCCGGCCAATGGCAACGCTCGGCTTTGCGCGAGCCGCTGTAGCCGCGCTCTGAATGGTCTGTATTTTTCAGTAATAACTTCTTAACAAAGCCGCGGAGAACAATTTCGTAAAAGAAAATATTACTTTAGATGACCTCAGGAATCACCCCCTTCAAGAAAATGCAACATTTTTGGAATCTGTATAAATATCTGATATCTAATTTTTTAAATTAAGAACATGGCTGCTTTCGACTACTGTCGAGATATTCCTCACGATATTTTTCCATTGAATTTTTATGTAACTACAATCTCTAAATCTTCTATGATAAATATGCATCTTTTCGGATTTTTGGAGATTTTTGATTTTTTTTTAAACATGTATGCTGAATCTGAAATATCTGAAAAAATACACATTAATGATTACAGTAAGACGCAAGTAACATAATGATACAAATGTTTGCTTTCGATAACTTCATTGTAAAATCAGCGTATTTAAGTTTCTGGAATTTTCTTGTAGTAAAAAATTCGAAAGAAATTCATAGTTGTGTGCGCTGTTAGGTAGAATATTTCACGTTCATGAATATTTTCGTAATTGTTTGCTAAGCAGAACAGGAAAAATAGAACATAATTCATTAAACCGTGCTCAGCCTATAGCTACCCTTGTGGTAGGGGTGCAAACTTGAAACTTGCCACAAAGGCTTTTCGTTGGGGGCCCTATCGAATGGTACGAAGAAAGATCGATTTGGTTTGTTCTAAACGTTCGATTTTTTCTAAAAGTACTTAAAATATTTAAAATAACACCTTGTAATGCTGTCCTGGAAAATTATTTTAAAAGTGATGTCAAATTATTAGGTTCCGTGCCCTTTGCGCGTTATTATCTACTTTATAGGATTTGATGATGGGTATGAACAATATCGGAAAATCTAAATCACCAAGAGATTATGGTAACATCGTACAACGTCAGTGGTACAAGAAGAAATTAACAGGCGACGTTCCTGAAGGGTTAATTGCCGTGGTTTGCCGCGAAGTACGAGGCACATCCACAAAGTAAAGTCAAATTAACTATAAAGCTGTCTCATTTAACACGGTGACTTTCGTGCCACCCACATTCAAGCGACAAATTTATTTATCCGTACTTGAAAGTTCACCTTTGGGCCGATGAGTGCACCAAATTTTGTTAATAATCTGCGAAATACAAGAGGATTGAAAGAGCAATTAGTATCGCAGTGGTTTTGCATATCCCCTTTCATAAAATAAATTACTCTGATTTGATCTAATTTTTGTGGCTGCAATCAAAGTGTAAGCTCCCTAATGTCCCAAATTTAATACATAATTTAAATAATATTAAAGTGGTCAATATCTTGCAGGGGTTGTTTCTTCAAATGGTGTCTTTCGATAACAGACGGTAACAATCTTTCAATCGTTTCAGGGCCAGTATTTTTCGTACTATCGAAAAATATCTATTGTTTATCGTAACGAATCTGTTTTATTTTTGCTACGAAAAAAGAATGCATAGAAAATACAAAAGGTTGATTTGTAAGAAATTGTGCTGCTGTCAGCCTTGACACAACTGAAAAATCGTTACTCTATCATATTACGTTTCTAAAATGAAAAATTAAATAAAATTTTTGTTCTTTTAATCTTTGTACGTGTGTATTTAATTTGAATTTTTTTATTTCCTCTGCAGCTAATAATATTGACCCGTTCACTTTGCTATTATATGTAGTCGATGTAGTTCATTTTTTACAAACTAAATAACTGATAAAATTTGAGAATTTCACGTTCGGTCGACTAAACAGATAAAGAAAATACATAGAATTTGTGGAGGGTTCCATTAGCAGCATGACTTTCGTGGAAGCCAGTCCGGAGGTCCAGAATAGTGGAAAAACATGTCTGTATCATGAGCTGGGCTCCTGCCATTGTCCATGACAGCTGAAAATTTGTGTGGCTGGGCTTTATCGAAACGTGTTTACGCGAAATACGTTCCAACACGGTCGAGTCACGTAACTGGTACCGATAGTGGCGTCTTTTTAGTCAAAGACGGAACGAAATATCGAGGGAAAATGTTTAGCAGTGCGATAAGACCGAAACTTCGTACGTTCTTACATTTTTTCTTGCCCGCGTATAAATTCAACCACTCTAGATAAACTTCTTTCCCTTTCACTGCACGAGAAGCGCAAGGAGTTTACAAATTTCTTTCAAAACTCTTGTGCACGGGAAATGCCGTCCATTCTTCAGGCAAGACATTTGTATCGTTGCGTTGGATAACATTATGTTGTAAATAGAACATTTCTAACTCTAATTTATCAGCTCGTAGAGAGTTGACTTTGTTTTTACAAAAATGATATCGAAAATCAAAGATTTTGTACATTTTATGGACGTTGATTAACTCGGCAGTTAACATTGGACAAATTCAGAAGAAATAACTTTTATTTAAAAACGTAAATAAATGAAGTATAAGACGAAGAATTTTACGAAGAAGTTCGTAAAATTGTTCTTGTAACTACTATCAGAAAATACAAAAAAAACAGAAAAGAATACAGGAAAATTTTACAGTTAGTACACGAAAAGTTTGTTTATTTATTCCTGTGTATTTCTTAATGTTTTCAGTTTATTTATGTATTTTTTTTTTAAGAAAACGTAGAATATTATATTGTTTTCGTTTAATTAAAATCAATAGAATAACGTTCATAAAACTTGAAGAACTTCGTTTTTTTTTTGTTTCAAATATATTGTACTTTTCGCAGGTGTTTGCATCTATTTGCTGCACTATTTTTACCAAATTGAATTTTTTTAGCCGAAATAAATTCCATTACAATCTAGATATTTTTCCAAACGCTGTACAAGCTTTTCCGCTACGTCGCCATAAAGACGATTAGTGTGATAATTTATCAAGATTTTATGCATGTATGACAAAAATGAGTAAGTGCAATTTAAAACAGTGAAAAGATTATAAGACTTTAAGGGTATTAATATATTATTTTCATTACAATAAAATTATGAGTAAAAGATAGAAATTTACATTTAGCTCATGTATCTTGAAATTGATGCTGAAACTTTTTATTTTGCATAAAAATCCGGAGTCTAGTGATAAATAAGCAGTGAATATTACGAGCACTTCTACAAACAGCAGATAGTGTAAACAGACCTGCTCAGAAAAGTATTTCATTTTTCATAACATGCATATGCTTTGCATATTTTCGATTAACAGTGTAGACAAGAATATATTGCATATGTTGTTTATCGCCCGTATATGGAATATTTACTTTCGAATTAATTTTGTCGAACAGTAAATTCATATATCACATGTAATAATTCATAACAGTAATGACGTGCAGTGAATGCCAATTATAGAATCGAAATCATGTTTTTGTAATTTCGAATTGAGCGTTCGATGGGACAGTTTATGTTTGGAATTCAAATAGTTCAGCTTAATCCCATCTAACAGAATTCGCGTGAAATAGTGAATAGTTTAATTGAATAAGTTTTAATAATACGTTTATCATTAGGCACACGCTAGTATAATCAAGAACTTTTCAATGCCTTAAAAAGTATTTTAAGAAGTTAGTAAAAAAATAAATACTAATTTGGGAAATAATTGATTTTCCGAATGATTAAAAACTTCACATGTTTATATAATGATGGCGCACAGAAGAATGCTTACAATGTATTGTAACACAAATTGCAATGTACTACAGTAATCTCGAAAACCGTTGTTATATATACAATTAACGGTGGCCCTTATTTTCGACTTTCGATTTTTTCTGGTCTCACACCTTAAAAATGAGGCGAAATCAATCATTTTAAGGGCTGTTTTTACCCTTCAACAGGGATGATGGCCAATAAAAAATATACGTGTCAAATAGTTTGACTATCTCTCAAATAAATATCTTGGCAATTAGTGCGTACACATACATAAGTCTCATCTTTATTCTTCTAACAATAAGACATTGTCCTTTATTATAAAATGCGACACTGGTTACTGTTATCCGATTGCTTCAAAATTTGGCACACATCATTTTCTCACCAAGAGTCCACTTTAGAGGTGTAATACCAAAAAACCTCAAAAGAAACTTTGGCCCTCTAGCTAAGGGTTACCTAGGTACATATGTATGTATGTCGTAAATATTTATTTTATTGCTATTGATTACATTTATGAACATTTTTAAGCACACTTGCCAACTTATGTATTACGTGTCTAAACATCGCATGTTTTTTGCACATTTATCGTGCACAAATATCCGCCGTTCTGTAATAAACGATGGCAACGAACGTGTTAATTTTCGGGTCCGAGTAACTTTTGCAACGGTTTCGCGAATGTTTTCGAAACGGTTCGAAGTATCGTTCGAAAATTTCCGGTTCGAGTGGCGGTACAATTAATGCCGCGGCGGAGGAACGTGTGATATATAAATCACACGTTCGATAACCTACTAAGCACGTAGTTCTGCAAACAAGATATATTCTGTCTGCGCAAATATCAGTTGGATCGCGACTGACCGACTTAGTACGGAAATTATAGGGGTCCGGTCTCGCTTGCACGTTGGAGCAGCTACGAAAACTGGCAGAACGCAATCCCGCAAATTCCACCGGCTATTTCATAGTCAAAACATTACCCTTGGATTTCATTTAATGAAAAAACCAGGGACAGAGCGATCACCCGCTCTCCGTTGCTCTTCCTTTTTTTCTCGAGTCCTCTGCAAATTCCAGAAAATTCAGTCGAAATTAAAACCAAGCTTATGCGACTTTGACGTTGACGAGATTCGAGAAATTCCCACCGTCGAATTCAATGAAACATTCTACTGCGACAAATTCTTTTAATAATATACAGGCGAAGTTCCCCGGGTATCGGATACATAAGCTTTTCTTATAATATATATAAAATTATACAGTAATGTCTCGATATGTGTAAAAATTTTATTAATACTGTAGAATTGTAGGGACATTTCTATGAAACATCGATGACAACGTGTCGGTCAGACGAAACTAATCTAGTAATAGAATTTTCTTGTTTTTAATCATTTTTTTATAAAACTTGGACTTTATACAATTTGGATCACATTTACTTATTTAATTCACGGTAAAGTAAAACCTCTACTATCCGAATCGATGATATCGGAATTATTCATTATCCGTGTAACCACTGTGAGTGCATGTTTTCTTTGATTTCCAACATTAAAATTAAATATAAAACTTGTTTCAGATAAATTGTGCCCAAAATATTTTCTATACCATCATAACTGAAGACCTTGATGCTAAAACTGCCGAGTAATAAATGCGATTGATGTAATATTGTAAATTTAAATATTATAATGGACTGATGTAAAAATTGTTTTGTAACACTGACAAGACTACATCTATTCAGATTTCATACAATTTTTATCGTAATATGTCCTTCAATAAAGCAGTTCATTCGAACATTTCAGACAAAAGCAGTTTTATAATTTCAATAATTACAAAAGAAAAATTTAGGAACCAATCATTTTGTCTGCTTGGGTAGTTCTAGTGTGAATCAAATGATTAAAGTCACAGTACGAAAAATATATTTATTGCCCATTTTAATGGTGCCTCTAGCATTGCCAAACATGTGTTTGAAATTTAATACATTATACAAAAATTTTCAGAATCTAGTGGTCCATTAGCTACGCCCATTTAAAAATTCATTATATTGGCCTAAAATCGTTAATTTCTGCTAATGGCTCTATCAATTAGTCACTGCACTTATTTGAAATGAGATAACAAATAGTAATTTGAAACAATGAATTATTCTAAATACTTCATTATTTGTATTTTACAAATAATAAACAAAATTTATTTTCATTTGGCCATTATTTTCAAACAATATTTTATTCCAATTACATTTCTCAAACAAAATAAATAACTTCACCTCAAGAAAAGGTTATTGAACTGACTAAATTATTAATTTTAGATACTCCAATTTTTTCAAAATAATTTGGCTGTTCCAATAAGTTAACGTACGACTAGTTCAAATGACATGTAGCCAAATAGAATTATTATATTATCTTAACAATTATTTTTCGAATAATTTAATTCGATAATGTCGAAGCCTGGTGCGCACAGCAATCGCTTTCAGTGGTTTCAGTGCTCGGTACGTTTATTGTTAATCGGGTACGATGCGAAATCTTGGGGAACGAAGGAGTGGAATAGTAATTCCGCGAATTCATTGACGGCCAGATCGAAATTTGCTCTCGGTATGATAGGGACCGTTATCGCCTGGCCACGACAAAGAAAATGACGAAGCCGTGGCTGGTGTGTGAGCCGTGGGTCACGATCGTGCCTTCCGTGACTCGGCAACGTTAATTAGCGCTTTGCTACTCTTAAGTTCGAGCCTCGCCGGTTCTGCTGACCGCCGTCGTGGCTTTCCGCGTGGAAACTTCATACGACACCTTGAACGAACACCGTAAGTGCAATCGTAACGATTCCATTCGCGGAACGGCAACATTCGTGGGATAATTCTTTATCGATTCGAACTTTATTCCATTTGCAAACATATTTTTCCCTATATGCTGCGTCCTTACTAAAGATGAAACTTCGTCGCAAAACATTAAACGCTTACTGTCAACGCTCAAAACCGAGCATTAAATACGACTGATATACAGGATAATTTATCGCACATCAAATGTCCAATTCATAACGGTAATTTTAAGTAAACGTCACTTTTTCGGTTGCGGGTTTTAGAAGTGAAACGCGGACGCGTTACTCCCGATACCGCCGACGATTACTGTCCGCCAAATTAATTTTGGACAGCCGTTTCAAATCAAAATTTACTCTGCCTTAGACGCGTTAGATGCACGATGCTATCGCCACGCGATCCCGAACAGAAGAGAGCTCGTATCGAGCGGTCCTCACGATCATTGTTCTTGACAAAAACCGCTCGCCCTCGCGAGAATCGTTTCGGACAAAAGCTGATCGTTCGCCAGGTTCGCATAGCATGACGACTGAACCCCGTCTTAGCAAAACTGAATGTTTCACATCTGAATCAAACGAGTGAGAGCGTTTGATTTTTAGTTCTTCCGTCTTGTGAGACTCCTCTATGTATCGAGAGGGCAGTCCTGATGGAAGAGGAAGTGCACTGATTGGTTCTGCTGAATGTTGCGTTACCCAGTCAGCGCATCATTGACTGATTGTGTTTGGGCGAGCTGAATGGGCCTTGCCCTGGAGAGCGTGAGCTGATGCTGGTCTCTCGACAAGGTTGACCCCCGTCACTTTTGAACAGTGCCTTTTTGTTTTGGCTGGTCCTTCGTAGGACTTAATTTATGACGTCCCGTAACCATAGCAAGTGAAAACCAACGAAAGGCAGGCTGTGATGCGAGCCTGGATGGTCGTCACTGTTGCGCCGTGCCTAATCATTGAAAGTGAACACTTTGTCACGAGCGAGTCATAAACAATTGTCCGAAGGCAAGCACCACTTGAATCGTTCCTTGCGACGGAACATAACTAGACTGCAGATTTTTATATAGAGTTGTCTAATGAATGAGTCTAATAGAGTCTAATAAATGAGTCTAATAAATATGTATGTTATTAACTTCCTTTAAATCGAATTAAAATTTTTTTATTTTGGCGTTGTTAATGTGCAGCTATTGAAGAACATATAGGCCTACAATAGATATATATATTTTCTCCTTTTTTTTTAGGAAATTACGAATTACAGAAAAGTTTTAATCACTGAAACCGTAAAATGAATCGCAAGGTGCAGGGGGTTAATAATCTTAATGAGTTGAAAATAATATTGACCGATTCGAATGTAAGCATCATTGTGACCAACATATTCTAGTGACATTCCAATGACTAGTTTTTCGATGTTACTACGGTAAAAATTCACTTTTGATCATTTACGTTCTTCATTTACAAGATTGTCATCCCCATTTTTGAGCTTTCTCTAGTATTCACTAACATTACGTTCGTTTACATATTTTCGTAAACATTCTTCTTTTCGAAAACGATGTGTACAAATAATACTGATCTATTTAGAGAAATAATCGAAGCAACACAAAATTTATTCATAGTACATAAAAGTACAATCGTTTAAAAAGATCCACGAGGTTGATGCCGACCAATTGAGGATTAAGGTTGATGTTTGGATGAACATACAGTGACTCCCACTAATGTTGGTACGCTCTTAAAAATCGCATAACTTTGTCAATATTGGACTATACTACTTGAATTTTTTTGAGAAGTTAGAACAATTGGATCACTACATAACGTGAGAAAAATGTTTGATTAAATTTGCAATTGAGCGAAATTGCAGAGAAAGTACTAAAAGTTGTGTTTTGCAACTTTTTTATGCGGACTTACATTGAAAATCTAGAAAGTTCGATTTGTAGACCTGTATGAATTATATATATATATTCTGAGAATTTCATCAAAATCGGTGAACATTGCAATGAGCTGCAGATGTTCCAAAATGATCACATAAGGGCGAAATTCCCTGAGACGGTTCAAATTCTGCGACTTTCGCCCTTACGTTTTCATCGTTAAATGTTTGTAGCTCAGTGCAATGTTGACCGATTTAGATGAAATATTCAGAATATGTATGATTGATACAGATCTACAAAACGTACTTTTTCAATTTCTAATATAAGTCCGCAGAAAAAGGTTGTAAAATACAACTTTTAATACCTTCTCTGCAATTTCGCCCAATTGCAAATTTAATCAAACATTTTTCTCACGTTATGTAGTGATAAAATTGTTCTAACTTCTCAAAAAAAATTCAAGTAGTATAGTCCAATATTGACAAAGTTATGCGATTTTTAAGAGCGTACGAATATTAGTGCGAGTCACTGTATATACAAATATAAAAAAAAAAGTGGCGTACGGTAACCAGTAAAGGATGGAACAAATAGAAACATGATCAAGGGAAGAAAGACCGGAAAATCGCGGCAAGAAATTTCGCGTAGAAGGTGGTTCTGGCGTTCCGAAATCTACGATCCTGACCTTTGGCGTGGTTTTCTTCGAGATCCCCGTTGAAGTCTGTTAAAAGCCTCTTAAGCTTGTTTACCATATATAGAACATATCGCGGAGCGTACCTAAAACTCGGTCCCGGCTCAATTCGCCAAACAATACGCCCATCAGCCGCAGATACATTAAGAGCTAAGTGCTTCCTTGAAGCCAGACACGAAAGAGAGAGAGAGATCGCTTCTGTTCGAACGGTTGCTAGTGCTGCATCGAGCGACGCGAGGCGTCGCGGCGCCGTATCCGCACACGTGCACCACGGCGCGGTGCGGCGTCTGGGGAAGCATTCTCAAAAATTACCTTTCCGTTTGAGAGTGAGCTCACGTCCGCCGCGGATCGTGGCCGGGAAAACGAACACCGGTGAAACACACCGGCCGGTTAAACTTTCCTGCTTCATTTCGGAAGCTCATAAAGCGTGGTTTATGGCCGCGCCGGGACCTGGGTCAACGCTTTTCAACTTCCGCGTTCAAGCGTGCTCCTTCGTCGACCGAGAGGACGCACCCGTCACTCTCGAATTCACTCCCGACGTTTCATTATCGTTCACTTTAGGGTTAGGGTACATCATTGTGGTGCGAGTTCAAATTCTGAAGATTTCAGTTGATATTGATTTTCAAATTGTTAAAGGCATCGACGACAGCGTTAATTCATGTGAGATTTCATCCTTTCCTGAAAGATGGCAGCAGATTCTTTTGTCACTTAACCGATACAACGAACCAGTCGGGATCACAGTCGTACAAGTCCGCCCTACGCTCTTTTGTTTTCAACCTTTTTATCTAACACGAACAGGGATATGCTGAATCTATTGAAGTATATCCCACCTATTCATCTCCCATTTTTTTAACTGAATTAAAACCGCCGCGGATGTACGAGATCATGGTCCTCTTTCTGATGGCGACACGGAAGGATGTAATGAATAATTCTGCTTTCATTCACTCTAAACCTACCACGGCCGGTCAAATTGACCTTTTCAAACTTCTGCGTACAATTTCGTAGATACAATGCTATCTTTACGACTTTTTCTGAAGTATGTATACAATGTATTTTTTACTTTTTAATTCTCGGTCTATTTTGTTTTCCATGAAATATTTGTAGCCTCCCTTACCTTCCGCGGCCGGTCAATTTCACCGCACGAGATAATATGGTATTTAAATAGCTCTTCTATTTGAATAGCTCTTCTAAACCTAAACAATCAGTATATATATATATATAAAAAACGCTATTCTCCACGTAGCATGGCCAACTCAAAATAAACGAGACGCTATCAAGTTACGCACGTTTCATGAAAAATACATCCAAACCGCAAAGGTGGACGACACAGAATATAATTGATATAATTGAAATTATATAAAAATAAATTTGTATCGCCATTTTATGGAAATTGTTCATCTACTAATTCATTCAGCAACAAATTGACTATTATCTACGTTTAATTATATTAACTATAACTTTTTTTAAGGACCGGCCATTCTGAGCGCGCAAATTCTGTTTTGTGCTTAAATTTCGTGTTTTTACAACTGCAATGCGTATACGAAGTTTTTTTTACAATAACAAAAGCGAAACATTATTTTACTTGAAACACCAATTACGTGATTTATTATTATTCTCATCCTGCCATATTAATATTCTTGAATGGGTATAGCTGGGTATGATGATCAAAAATGTCCTTGGACCAAATTAAACGGTCTGCAAGCCATTCGATAGGACATCGAGGAAAACATTAGTTACCTATTTAAAAAAAAACGAATAATTTCATCGAAGTTTATTATCTTCATCGAAGTGTACAAGCAACATCATTGATATCTTTTACAGTATCAGAGAGTAATAGTTAGAAGTATTCATGAATTTTCTCAGACTTTTTGGTGAGGAATTCCGTGATAAAAAAAAATAAAAATCGCTTGTTTTGAAATTTTTCCCGCGAAAAACTAATGTAAAATTGAAGTTTTTACTCCACGAATTTTTTATTACCATAAATAATTTAAAATACTGTTGACTTTCACAAATTTTAAATCATTATTTCCCGATTCAGAGCTTAAAACATGTTATTATAAATATTTTCAAATTCTTTTAATTATTCTACTGCTTTAGATTTTACCTAGCCATTTTTTTTTATAAATATCTAAAATCCATGATCCAGTAGTAAATTACTATTACTGACTATTTCGTAAAAGAACTCTGTATTATTGATTTTAAAATATTTGACTGTACCATAATCTCATTATAAGACGGCGTGCGTTGCGAGCGGGTATTTGAAACATGAACATTGACTTCGCATATCGTTTTTCCGTTGGCAATGACCGCGACGTTCACTGAATGAAAAAATATGAAGCATTTTTATGAAACGTTTACCACACGACAACCGTAGCGGTTACACGGTGCACGAAAATGAATAAGCACGAATGCCATTACTCATTCTTCCTACGTTCACTGTAACAGCGATATTTTACGGGACCGCGCGCTGATGAGAATGTATGGAGTTTACGAAAAAATGGAGGAACTCGAAATAATTAATCTTCTTGTTGACTCAAGGCTCGTTGTAAACTGGAATATGCGTATGACAGAAACCGCAGTGTTCCGCCGAGAAATGTACGGAAGAATGATGCACGAGAGAGAACTACTTTTAAAATGTCTGTCATCCTGATTTTGCGCAAGTTAAAAGAAAATTCAAGATTGATTACGAATAACAAAAATAAATTACAAAAATGATATTCAACTTGAAAATTACAATAGTTTTCTTCTTAACGCTAGGACGTTTTAATTAGTCATTCTTGAAATTAGAAAGATGCCTTTACGAGGAATTTTTCAATAAGTTGAAAAAATTAAAAATTAATTAAAAATGTCATCCCGCCTAGAATATCGTATACAATTTCCCTGTGTAATTTTCAGGAAGCGCTTTAACGGCAATTACGAGAATTCGCAATTGAAAAAATATGCAAACGCTTTTGTACTTGAGACCCGATGCATATTAAAGTGCATAGGTTAAAAATGCACGTACATTCGTGCGCATTCGACTCGCTACGAATCGTGTAATTTATGTGCTTACTGTTTGCGAGGTCGCGGTTGTTTAATGCAGAGCAGGAACAAAAATGCGTATTTTTGCATTGTTCGCAATAACGGGCATGCGGCGGCTATTTAAAACACCATTTGTTCCATCTCGCTGCGAGATCACAGAAGCGTTTATCCGAATAGAGAAATTGCGATCTAAATGAAATCAGTTTCAAGATTAACGCCGACAACCATTTTAACGATCACCAAACAATTTAAATAAACATTTATCAATTTCATTAAAGGATTCAAAGAGTTTCCTACATTACAGAAAATTAGGAAAATATGTAGAACGTTAACTATTAATCATAATGGAAATTAATTAAAAAACCTAGTTAAACATTTACATTGAATCACAGTAATATTCCGACACTTTTAAAGGGACGGTACTATTTAAATATTATATATTTATATATTTATGCCATGCGACATGGATTTTGTTTAAAAGTTTTGAATTTAAATCTTGAAAAAATTGTAATTGGTCGGAATCGGAAAAAGAACTAAAAGTGTATTTTACAACTTTTTTATGTGGGCCTCCGTTAAAAAGATTAAAAAATGCATTTTGTAGATCTGTATCAATTGCATATATGTCGTTGTTGTAAACAACAACTTTTAATATTTTATCTGTAATTCCGATCAATTGCAATTTTTAAAAATTTTGTAACAAATCCTGTAGTGAACTAACTGTTCTCTTTTCGCAAAAAAAAAAAAAATTGAGGTCGTATGGTCCAATATAAAAAAAGCTATCGTCCTTTTAAAAGTGTTTGAATACTACTGTGACTCACTGTGTATATGGAAACGCGTTAAGGAATGTTTGTCCGATCGGTGTTGTACAAATACATACGTATATCCCGTGTCTGTGCGGAGAGTATAAATCGAAGTTTACGCGTGCTCCGCGAACACGTGTGCTTCGATAAAAACGTTAAATCGCAGGCTTTAATAAATACGTTTAAAAAATCCGCGAAGCAAGTTACCGCGCATCATTCATCTCCGTTTTTCAGCATGACCAGGTGAACGCTTAACAAATACTCGCCGCGCGAGCGTGTTCACAGTCGAAACAGATAGAATCAACATTCGCCGTTTAATCCAGCCGCATGCAAATCGCTAATTAACCCGATCAAGATAATCAGCCGGCGCGCGGCTTGATTCTTCCACTCGGCCCCGGTAATCAGTGCAAATTAATTGAAATATACGCGGCAGAAAAATATCGTTATCGGCGGATCCTATACGCTCCGAGTTCCGTTTGATAGTGATCGGGACAGAGATATCCGGCACCCGCTATTTCCGCGTGCACCTCCTTCCGTCCGGTTAGCCCTTTTAAAAGTAAGTTATAAACAGCAATCCGGCGATCTAATCCCATCCGGGAGACGTTCACGGTAACCGAACTTTCCCGAAGCGGGTCTTGGCCGGGTAACATGGCGGCCGCGTACCGGGAAGGGCTTCGCCGTTAGTTAGAACTGCTTAGCGTGTCGCTGTAACACGAGTTCCTCTTATTTCAATGGTGGCACGTAATGCAGCTTTCGCGTGCGTCCCCATCGATCGGCCCGAATATCGTCGAAGTAATCTGCCAACCGTAGGAAATAAACGAACGGAATATCCGAGACAGCTCCGGGGCCTCTTTCCCTTTGCATCGCTCCGCGCCATTCTTCCGAATACGCACGTCGAAACCTTTTCGATCAGACGCGACGTGTTGCACCAGATGCGATCATCCTTGTCTTCTTCGGGACAGCTTTATTCCAACGTAACACCATATGCAGAATATCTACGCTCCTCGAAAAAGATAGCATAAGCCAGGGTGTCCAATGGCCCACCAAAGTATTCGAACGCCCTTCAAAACAGTATAACATTTTTCAAATTTGTCCAGACAACCTGAATTTGTTTTTTTTTTTTTTTAGCAATTAGAAGCGTTGATTTACTAAATAACGTAAAAAAATTTCAATTGGTAAGAATTACATGAAAAGATAAAGAAGGTAAGTAATGAAAATTTCACATATGCATCTTGTAGATTGGTGTTGGTTATGCATATGCTGAAAATTTCATCCGGTTTCTGGACTCGAATCTATCTCGCCCCGTATGGCTACCGTACGGCCCGATTCGACCCGCGGGTAGAAAGAAAAAAATTTGTTTAAATACAGTGCCGCGTGCAGGAAATAACAAGATGTTAAAACTTGGAAAAATATGTCGCAGCCACCCATCGTTTCTCGATCTAATTTATTAGCCGGTGTTTGCAATCTAAAGCAGCTTCGAGGGGCCTGGAATAGATCCAAGGGAACCAGTTCGCCGTGTAATGGTTCCAACAATTTTTCGCGGAACTTCATAAAGGAAGATCGCTTGAAATCTCCTGGT
The DNA here is from genome assembly GCA_028454255.1 of Halictus ligatus. Taxonomy (NCBI): domain Eukaryota; kingdom Metazoa; phylum Arthropoda; class Insecta; order Hymenoptera; family Halictidae; genus Halictus; species Halictus ligatus. The sequence goes on from CM052132.1 coordinate 430,154, forward strand.
AAGCGTTAACTTGTAGTTCATCGCGGCAGAAGTTTGCTCGAAGTTTAGTCATATATGCTGGAGAGCAGTAACTAACGGCAGATCCTCGCCCGGGATGTTCTTGTACCCTGTTGGTTCACAGTAATTCGAACTAAAAGCTCGTTTGATATTTGCACGTATTCGGAATGAATTCGAAATGAGTTTTGCAATTGGCAGTGCACGTGTGTAATCTGTTTGCAGAGCAGCGCATAATGACAATGGTTGATAAAGTGGATCTCGTCTCGGTTGATGCGAAAACTTTTGAAGCCCTTCTTCTTTTTCCCGATTCGGCTTGCACGTACATACATACACTCGGTAACATTTGTTACCTTCACACGGCATATGCAATGAAGTATTCTTAGTTATCGCCACAGTTCCATGAAGGTAACAATATTCGAAAATATCATAAAATTTTAAGAGTGTACGGGTACGGGTCAGGATCCTGAAAGTTTGCAACGTTCGGGTATCTGAAGACAAGTTTGAATTTCAAGAAATGCAACATTAAATTGTAATCACGTGACTACGAAAACTTCCTAGCTACCTCAAACTTGACTCCACTTGACTTACAGCATCGGTTAAACTTTCTATCAAATTTATATTTCACCGTAGTCAAAGGATTAACGACTTCAATTTTGCTGGAATTTTGTAAAATGTTACGGCCACGTTAAGGTACCCAACAGGTTCAATCTCGGTTGGCGAAAGCACCTTATCCTTCGGCAATGGTTATCGAATGAAACGATCGTTACCCCGAAAATGCAACCGATCAAAATCTCGTTTCCATTTTCACGATCTACATTCTCGCGTGATAGCGCCGTCAAGCGTCGAGCGCGCGTTTTTATTTGTTCGTTCCACGGCGCTGCAAGTTGCCGATAGTGTAAGGATACTGATCTGATAATAAATGGACGAATTCGGTAGTTGGAAAGTAGGGCAGGGTGGTCATGTGTCGGCGCTTCATATGCGGTGGGAAATTTGATTTGATAAATTGCCAGTCGATCGCTTACAATAACGTTAATACCAGATTCACACGCGAACCACTTGAATCCACGATGCGGTGAAAATTTTGGGTTAAGTAGAACGCGAACGTGTTACTTTGGTGTGGATATTCCTGTTGTATCTGTATTCGAGTGCCATCGATTTCGAGCGCATGCCGATACGCCGTTGGTTATCGCCTCGGACATTTTCTGACAGCTTGGATAAATCGTCATCGATTGTCATATGTGTGTTGCGTTAATCGATTATCGGGTTTGTTTTATGGCAAAAATATACAGCAATTAAAATTTTAGTACATTGTGACTAGTAAGGAAATTTGAGCTTTCATTAAAGTTGTATCCCTTAAAACAATCTTCCTTGAATCCTTTAAAACAATTCTGGTATACTCGAGTACATTCTTCTATATCCTAATATACCTGGTATATTCCAGTATATTTTAGTATAATCAAGTATATTCTAGTATATTCTATCATACTCTAAAATATTGTAGTATATTCTTGTCGCATTTATATATCTATGTAGGATTCAATCTATTTTGTCTAGAGATAATTAATAATGCTCACCTAAAATTGTATCCAGGATCTTGAAACTTACTTAAAAACGTATCCTTTCAATCACAATGCAAAAAGTAATATTTCATTATCTAATATACTTTATGAAACAGTACACATTTAGAATCTAAGAAACAACGAATTGATTAAAATTGTAATAAAGGGAAGAAAGGGTAATTACAGGAAGGAAAAAAAAAGTAGAGCGCAGAAAAGTGGAAAAGGATGTAAATGAAAAAGTATAATGGAGACAAGATTTGCTCGAGATTTAACTGTAAAACCTAATTCGAGTATCATGGTAGCAGTCGGAGCGGTGATTCTAACGATTTCACGTTCCGCTGCTGAATTATTATTCAATTTCGAAGGTAGCATAGTCGATTCAATAATCGTTCGTTGTTTCAGCAGCTCAATTACAACATTAATATCTCGAAAGGATTATGACCACCGTACGATCCCGCCGTGCAAGCTAAATGAAATTCCATTGACTCTCCCCAAGCCATTTTGTTAATATTTTACAATACCTTTGAACCCGGGGCTCAGCCACCAATTATCTAAATTGAATCTTCTGGCCGAACCTCCTTTGGCGTTCGGGGCCAACCAAACAGAGTAACTTTAAACTACGACCTCCTGTATTCCGGAGGAATGTTGTTAATAAATTCTCCAACGAGAATTACCCGAGGATACCCTAATCTATCATAAAATACAGTGATCGTTCCCTCGATTGTTCGATCAAATCCACAGATTTTCGAGGAAAGGCAATCAACAGTTTGCTCACCGCAAATCCATTAATAGGTTTCTGAGAATAATTTGTTTCCTTTAGTCTGTAAATATTTCCACATTCGTTCATCTCGAATTTCAGTTCCTGTAATTGGATTCTTCCATTATGTTTGGATGTCTGACTGTTTGTCTATTATGTTTGACTATCGTTTTGCTTTCAGCTTTGAAAAACATTTGGCTGCGATGATTCCGCCGTCTGCTGACGTATTCAATAATTTGGAGAATTTAGAAAACTGGATGATTTAAAGGAATACCTTGCCTCATCATTTTTAAACCGCGTCGAAAGATTCTTCTGATTTTTGGGAGTGTAAATACTGGTCAATTATTAATTATCTTCTCCATCTGGAATATCTATTATTTAATTTTTATGAAAGTTTTATGTAGTTAACATCGTTTCTGGAACCAGTTGTTCAAGTCGATTTTACAATATGTTCCCGTAGGAATAATCAAATGTTCAAGGGCTGAAATTAAAGAGTGAAGATTGCATTTCATGACGGGATACCTAGAACTACAATGAAATAAGAGATCACGTCAAAAAATTAAAAGACGTGACCGCTAAAAGAATCCGATAAAAGATCTTTTGATTCTAACAAACACCGATTAAACATTAATCTTTCTTTTAATTTACGGGACGATTCCAATTTAATCTAATTGTGAAACGAAACTTTCGTTACCATAGTAGCTAATTATCAAAGTTTCTAGTTGCAATACTTTGCCTCTTATTTCGAAAAATTTTTGAGAATGGAATTGTAGGAGACACAGATATGATACGAAGCAGTAAAAGGAAACTGTAGTTGATAGGATCAAGCCCATCGAAGACAGTATTGATACTTGATGGCACATATTCAAAGAGTGCGCAGCATGAGTTACGGAAAAGAGAACATTGGAATATTTCCCGTCGATTCAGAGGTACTGAGAGGGTATGTAGGGCGGTCGGTGCAAAATATTTTCAAGCATCCGCTTAACAATGTTCCACAGATATACAAAATAGTCTAATTATAATATGCTTGGCTTACTTCGCAGGTCCATTAACACATTTTTGTGTGAAGCACGCCTGTATGCGTTGCTCGCATCTAAATCAGATTTCCTTCGCACAAACGAGTGTAAGTACAGTGCCACTACCAATAAAAAATAATTGCTCGCTTACAGTATTCACAGTTTAACTGAATGAAAGAAAAAAGGAACCAGCCATCTATTGAATTTCCGTCGTGGCCATTTCCTCTGACCTTAGTTAGCAGTCTACAGTTACGTATGCTCACTTTAATACCGTGAACTCTTTACTCTAGTATCCGTTTGCGTTTCGCTTCACGAAAAATGAACAGTCGCACATCACTAACAATAGTGTACAGTAATTAAATCGTGAATGTACGTTACCTAACTTTTTTTTATAATTGCTAGATTGTTGGAGAACGACAATTAGAATTACAGTTGCGCGAGGCAGGGTAGAGACTTGTGAAAACAAATTTTAAAATAATTAAAGTTAGGCTACGTGGTTTTATGCATTTATAGAATTCGAAAATGTATGAAATAAGATGAAAAGAACAATAAGAATTATAGTTGTACAAAATGGGGTCGAAACTAGACTGCGGATTGCATGATTGATTCATAACTATTGAAATAAAACAGATAATTTGAAAATAAAGCTCAAATCCAGGAGTGTCAGGGTATCGCTTTTACTGCTACCGTAAAGCGATTTGAGAAAAGCCCAGGAAGCGGTAAATGTTTTTTGGATGTTGAGTTTTAGGGAGAGTGTTGAAATAATGTAGTCACTTTGTAAGTAAAACTCACATCCGGGGAAAACCGAGGTTTCCTCCACAGATTTTTCCAATGAGGAACCAGTCGACACACAACATTCTCGTTTTCGTTGTACACTTTACACTACTCTGGTACTTTCGTTGAACACTCTCGCCTTTCGTTAGACTAGTTGACTTCTCGTCTGAGAGTCAGTCAGATTGTATAAAGTTGTAAATAAATCCTATTTAAACCCTCAAGTTAGTCCCTTCTTGGAAACGCAAGAAGGGTGGTCCTTCGAGTAATATTCGTTGTAACTATAGTGGGCACACACGTGCAATCAAAGGTACAAAGCCGAACGATCGAAAGATCAACCACGGTACTTACAGAGCGAAACCGTTATGTTCACTGGTCTCCTGAAAAGGGGATTCTCGCCGGCATCGCGAAACATGTGTTCGACATTCAAAAGGTCGGAAAGAAAAAAAGGCCGCGTGGTATGGATCGCTGACACCAGCGATCTAGGCCCGTTTATGACCCAAGGAGGAGGATGTGACCACCCTTCTGCGAATTGGGGCAACGTGCACGGTAAGACCCAAAGGGTCGACCGAGGCCGGTAGGCCTGCGAGCCGGCGGGGAGCGGTACGCGCCAAAATAAACATAACGGTGGGTAGAGAGGAATTTTCGGCTGTATCGTTTCACCAGTGGTCGGAGCAACGTGCGCTTTTCCTACCCTGCGTTGACAAGTTAACAAACATATTAAAACGATAAGTATATATCCTCTTAGTGAACATTAAGACAACGTGAAAGATAACGATGTAAGTACACTGTCATCATAAAATTGTATCATTTCACCCGTGTTCGGAGCAACGTGTGATTTCCGTACCCTGCGTTGAGAATCTAATACACGTATTATGGTAACTTTTAACTGTATTTTAACATTTTTCATTTGTAAAAATAATAATTTTGAAAATTACTATAGCTGATCTCCAGGAGCTCCTCTCGACTTGCGGTGACCACGATATCTCTGGACAGGATCATCTAAAATGAATTAACCAAACGGATTTCGTTAAAGTAATGTATAATCTTGTAGTTAATCGAAGGTTTTTTCTCACCGATGAATATTTCTTTCTTTATAAACAATTTAAGTCCAAAATTTTTGTGAAAAATCGATTTTTTTTTAGAAGCCGCCATTTTGTAAAAAAATTTTATTTTGCTTATTCCTTCCATTAATTACAAGATTATAAATTACTTTAACGAAATTAATATCGTGGTCACCGCAAGGCGCCTTTTTTGAGAGTAGCTCCTGGAAATCAGCTATAGCAGCTTTCAAAATTATTATTATCACAAATAAAAAATGTTAAAATACAGTTAAAAGTTACCATAATATGTGTACAAATTTTTACATTAATAAATGTAAAAGTCTTCTCAGGAAAAATTCTTAAAGAATCGCTTTTTTCGGCCTCTCGACTGTACATAACCCCTTAAAAGACATTGTGGAAGACATTGCTGGTTATGATTCTGATACTTCCAGTAGTAGTAGTTTCAATTATTTTTGACGGACGAATTGGTAAATGAAATTATAAAAGAAACCAACAATTTCGCAGAAAATGTTCTAAACTTGAAAGAAATATCTAGTAACTTTATTTGGCAAAAATGTGCCGGAGTTGCTGGTAGGCAGTACTCGAGAAATCGAGTATTCTTAGTATATCTTTTTATTTTACATCAAAATGTATAGTTTAGATAGAATCCTATCGAAATAAATAAATATTTAATAAATAAAACACAATGGAGCTCTACTGCACACATTACGATTCTCATTGTTAGACTGCGTATCTTTACGCATTTATTGTAGAATGTTAAAATGTTCACCATACAGTAGACTCCCGAATAACGCAATCAAAAAATTGGTTTGGAAAGGCTGTATATACAGGGTGTCCCAGAAATGTTGTATTTCCTTGAAAGGGGTAATTCCCGAGGTCATTTGAAGAAACTTTTTCCTTTGACAAAATACTCTTCAGGGCTTTATTAAGGAGTTATTAACGAAAACATGGACCAATCAGAGCGCGGCTACAGTGGACGAATTTCGGCTCGGCCAATACCAACGCCACGCTCAGCGGGATCTGCCGCCATGCTGGAATCCGTCTGCTTTTGTCGTGCTCTGATTAATCCGTGTTTTTCATGAATAATTCGTTAACGAAGCCGCGGAGAACACTTTCGCAACAGAAAAAGTTATTTCAACTGATTTCAGGAATCACCCATTTTAAGGAAGTGCAACGTTTTTGGGATACCGTGTATGTGTTTCTTTCGTCCCTGTTGGTAAGTGCACAATCTTTTCAAGCAATTCTTTCTAAATTTAGTGTACGTTTATCGTTACATAAAATGCACGTATACAGTCTTTCGATCGTGTTGTACAGGAGTCTATACTGTACAAAGAGTGTTAAAAGCGGGAGAGTTGAGAACATGTTTACAGAAACACCTAAAAATTGAAAGACCACATGTTCGGAAAGTGTTCTTGCGCGAGGAAGTTGTGTAGTATGTTATCGACAAACCTCCTTGAGCCACTGTATCTGTTCTGTTTGGTTAAATGGTACTTCGTACGGTCTTTATAGTCAACTGCAATGTCTTTTACATGAACGACAAATTTATGGTTGAACCGTGGCGAATGGAGCCACGATCGAAACACACTATCAGGATGTTCTGGAATTAATGAGACCAATGTACCGTAAACGCCAGCGACTCCAACGGGAACCTCTTAGCCGGTTGCGAGCAGACTTAGGCTATGCGATTAAGAAACGTAACGCCGTTTAATAATGCGCTGTGCTTCAACCAAATGGATAGCGCGTTAAAAAGGGTTTAGCACCGGGCTGCTTTGCGATGGGTTTATCGGGACAACGGCACCTGTACTTGAATCGTATCGGTGCACCGAACGTTTTCGAAATTCAGAAATTGTTGCGCTGCTGAATATCTGCCGAAGCGCGTCGAAAGAAACTTGCTTGGAGCATTTTCGATCGATGGAATAATCAAGGAAAAATTGCATGGGATTAAAAGCCAATTTCAAGAAGAAATACGCAGGGTGTTCCGCGTATCGTGGACGATCGATTGGGAAGTAATTCTACACACAAAAGTAAGTCGAAACGAAAGAATCAAATTTTTTCATTTGTCACTTCGTTTTCGAGTAAATCGAGTTTGAAAAATCAGCGAATACGCGTTCTATTAGACAGCAGGTTTCGGCATTATCGAAATAAATTATTTGGAAAATAATCGTTAAGATAATTTATTATTCTATTTCGCTATATGTCATTTGAAATAATCATATGCTAGTTTATATCAACAGGTGCATATTTTGTTTCAAAACTACTTCATTATTTGAATTTCGAACAAAATTCTCTATTTATTTCGTGTACTTTTAGGAGCGAACGAAACTAAACTTTCATCGTTAAACTAGAAAAATTAGCGTATCTACATTTGGTCATTACTTTAGTTACTTCAATAACTACTGCGTGAGGAAAAAGTATTCATTTTTTTATTTGAACAATGCATTGAAATAAAACATTATTGAAGCACAATATTATTTGAAAATGATTATGTTTATTCGATTTAAAAGTCAAATGAAAATTAATTTTTTGTTCTTTGTAAAGTGCAAAATAAATCATAATAAAATGTGAAATCATAATAAAATAAAATGTGATCAACGATGTTAAATAGGGATCGACTGATGCGTCTGATCATGACATATTGATTCTACTTTTTGCATATACTGAAGCACGCGTATCAAAGCGTCATATAAAAATTGTATTCTTTCTTTTCGATCCATCTTTGCGTGCAGAATTTACTACCCAATCGGTTGTTCGAATGCGGGATATAGGATCCGGGCACCCAGTATATAATTATAGATACTAACTGAAAAAAAAATATTTATAGAGGTGTCATGGAAAGTTAACATTCTGCTCAAGTTTTTCATAATCTATATATTGAACAGAAGCAAAAAATAAATATTCTTACTTTTCAATATTTTATTTTGTTCAAATTTATCAAGACGAAACTTTCTTCTTCTTAATTATTTCTTGATGAAACATTTACTGACACATTCGTGACATTTGCCTGTTTAAAATCGCTGCTTAATGCATATTTAGGTAAACAATACAACATAAAATGCTCCTTAGTGACGATTTCATCTAGTACTGTAGCTAAATAACTGTTTCTATTGTTCTGATTTTCTACTATATAGTGGATGTGTTTGGAGTCACAAAGTGTGTTGTGTTTGGAGTCATTTCAATCATAAAAATGTCACGAAAATGTGATAAACATTGCATTAAAAAAGATTTAAAAACAACAAAGTTGTAACTACTCAATTATATTATCTCACCGAAGTGATAATTTGAATGTTCCGACGCTAGTGGCAATACATCAAGGATAGTGTGCGCATAAACGACACAAGTGACATTTGGGTTCGAAAATGTTCGTACGTACCGAAGCACTATTGTACTTCTTTGGACCATTAAGATATATTATGAAACAAAGAACCATTCCATAAGTAAACAATGATTTTTCGGATTTTTCACGTATAAAAATGTTGAAGCATTCCGGTCACATGGATAATTACACGCTGGATCGCGTTACTCATTAGCGAATATTTTCCCTGCGGTGAACGTCTGTCAAATTTACATCTCCTTCGTCCGAGTATTTGTGGTTTCCGTCCTAGAGACAGCTCGTAGCGCCGCGCTATTTCAGGAATTCGAATAATCCGAACATCGAAACGAGACCGATAGGGCCGCATGATTTATTACTCTCGCATTTCTCTTTTATCTCGATATTAATTCCAGAGGCTTCTTAATAATATCGGCGTACGAGCAAGCAGAATTTTAATTTCATCCTCATGTAAATCGCTTGCGTCCTCTACTCGGCTCTCTTCCGCTGGACAGACTTTATGAGCACACTCACGGTGCACTAAAAATTTTATCGTGCACCATATACTATGAAACCGTGCAAAGAAGCGAAATAATTCTATTCTTTTAGCACGCATCATGAGACAAGCGCACGAGATAAATCCGATTCGAGCACTAATTTAGAGATTGATACAGAATTTTATAGAATTGATGAAGTTTGGGAAATAGAAGAGAACGTTCATTATAATAGCCCTTAGGGACTCTTCTTTTATTTAATTCTTATTACAAGTATTGTTCTAACTGGAAAAATAAATTCTCTTATTGTAGTGTTTGGTAAATGATTTAAGAAATTGGAAATTTACATTATGGTCCCTAATTTAGTAATTATTAACGAGTTAGGAAAATTCATTGTTCAAAACATTTGGTGGATTAGAGAGCAACTATTATTCTCATGGTATATAATTTTTTGTCCTTTTTATATTTCTTCATTCTTGGCACAATAATCTCCGATGTTCTATTATAACTTACCTTTGTCGTTTTTTCTTGTGTACACACTTCCCGTAGCCACAGTATTTCTTTATTAAAGATCCTTTTAACCTCTTTTATCTCCTGGAGATATATTATGCTACTAAAAATTCACGTAAGGATGATATTATCTTAATTATCGTACAACAATAATAACCTATTTACCACAAAGTAGCTGCTTTATATACACCAAAATTATTTAACAAAATAAATCTGAGAATACGGCTACCTAATATTGCTCTAAAAATTGACCCATTGAACAGTTGTGTCCCGAGCAAGACACGGGCATACCGTCGAATTCTATCACATATTTTACATTATTATCAAACATAGAAACATTTTGAGTAGTACTGTTACAGGGTTAATAAAGAGAATGCCCTATTATCCCGAGCATGAGCATGTTTGGCAGGCTGGTGGCCGAATGATGTGATTCCGTTTTTCGTTTTCGAATTTTAGCGGAGCAAAGACAGCGTGTAGCGGCGGCGATGGGTGGGATCTCAGGTGGGATCACGGGTTGAGGAATCGAGGGAAGATTTCCATGCACTCGCCGAACGTCCCAGGAATCCCATGGTCGAGAGGAGAGGAGGAGCATGACGTAGACGTCAACAAGGGGAGCGCTTCGGATGCTCCGAGCTGCCGACTAGGGTCGTATGGAGGGGAAGGACGCAATCACCACGGAAGGCACCCTGCTTCTAAACCTGACGACCATCGCCACGCAAGACGTCGACGGCTTCTTCGGAGGATTTCCCGGCAAAAACTCGCCCTACACGGCCACGCAGGTAAGATTGATGGTCGCCGGCCCGGGTGTCTGCCCAGGTCCCCGGTACCGGTGTTGTTCGACCCCCGTGAACACCCCCCACAACTTCGTTTACTTCCCGTCCGTCGTCATCCCTCGTGGGATTGCACCGGAGTCTTTTAATCTGCCGGCTCGCACAGCCGTATCCCATTAGCACGAACTTAATAACACACGGACCATAATATCCCATCGGTCCGTAATACAATCACTTGCTGCGACTTCTCGCCTTCTGTCGCTGAGAGCACAATACGCCACGTGGGACCTTTCTCTGCCCGCCAGAGAAAATGAAGGAGCCATTTTCTCAGAGTGGCCGTATTAAATGTACTAATCAGCTGTCCGATCTTTTTTCTTAGCCGTCGTCGCGCTACCGAGGAAATGATACTTTGTGCTCGGCATCTTCTCTTTCACCAGTCAGATTGGTTGAAACTTTTCAAAATTGATTAGTCTTTAATACAATGTTCTACAGGGTGTTCCAAAAATGTTGTATTCCCTTCGAAGGGGTGATTCTAGCGGCCAATTGAAGTAACTTTTTCCGTTGCCATAATGTTCTCGGCTGCGGCTGCGTTAAGGAATTATTAACGAAAAACACTAACTCAGCCAATGCCAACGTTGCACTCAGCAGTGCAGGGATCCCTCTATAGCCGCGGTCTGATTGGTCCGTGTTTTTCTTAATAATCCTTAATAAAGTAATTTTTGGAACACCCTTATACTTTAATTTTTGACATATAAGACCGCGGTTTCTCAGTGAGCGTATGGTTTGTTTCGTCGCGAAGCAGCATCATAAAAAGAAAAATTTAACTGAATAAATAAACTTCTAAATAATCATCTGCAGCTTTAACAAAAGATAGTGAAAAATATAGCAAAAACACAAAACAAGTTCGTTGTTTTTAATTATGTAATATCAATGAGAAATGTCTTCTTGACATCAAATCTTATTCATCATTACTTTATTGTTCAATCAACATTAAAACAAATGACAAATATTTTTATATTATTTTTTAATTTTACATTAAAACAACATTAGAAATATTTTTGGAGTTGCCGTGACAAATTAACCCTTGAAGAACGACGTCCATGTACATAGACCATTGATTTTAGATTCAAAATACCGAAACAATGTTTCATTGTAAGAACGTAATTTAATTGTACATTTTTAGCGTATTGTCTAATTAATAGTTATTAAAATTTTCATAATAGTTTTCTCATTTACCATTTACCATCACCCTGAAAGAATATAAATAATTCATTTAAACAGTTTCAAGTGAATACGAACAACATGTTACTTTAAAAATAAAAGTGTGTCTGAGAAACTTTGAGATGAATGCAATGTATTACAAAATTGACAAAGGGCTTAAAAAGGAAATTAATTAAATACATAAAATCGATTCTGTTTGTTCGGATTTTGAAGTTGATCGGGCCAATAGATTTAGTGGAATTTACGTAACTTTCGATGTTTGTTCGAAGATTACCGTAAAATCATGATTAATTATTTTGGCTACGGTTGTGATAGGGAAATCTGTAGCACTGTCGTACGGTGAAGTTCTTGTGGCCAGAACTTCGAAACCTGTGCTGTTAACGATAAGTATATAATTAGTTTAACTTGGGTTGACGCAGGCGGGATGGTGGGGGGACAGTCCTTATTAGAGAATCTAAACAAAGTTTAAAATCAATTTTTCCCTGCTTGAAACTCTAACACAGTATAATGATATAATTTAGAATAACAAAGTCACGAAGTTCGCTATGTCATTTATAGCTATGCTGTTATAGTCGCTGAAAAACAATAGAAATACTTTATGACAAAATACATAAATATTGCACGAATTTCTATTATAGATTACAGAAATTAGTTTCAACCATTTTTAAACATTATAATATTATTGCATCCGAAATCACAGAAATGCGACGCTGGAAAAACAATTGAATGATTTGTACGTAAGATATAAATAATTTAGAATTCTCGAAAATCTAATATAACATAAAGTAAGTAATTTTCCAATAATTATACTAAAGTTTTGATACGGAGGCTTCGAATGAAACTGTAGGTAATCTTCGGAATATTTTCGTCGTTCGTGGTATTTCAAATGCCACGACTTCCGCAGTGGAGAGACCGTAGCATCATGCGGCTCTGTGATCCGAGATACCAGACCATCCCTTTAACTGAAATTACAAGCGGATACAAGTGCAACGAATTTTAAGCAGAAATGTTTATGTCCGGACTATAGAGTTTCCTGCCCCACCATTTTATTTATACCCAGCGCATCAGGTTTGTAGATTTCTTTCGTTTCTTTTAAACGGCGTTTCCGTCTCGGTCTCATTGAAATTCCCTCGGAGGACCCGTCGAGGAGCCTGGCTTAGAGCACATTGTGCGTCGCGCAACAATGGACCGTGCATTCTTAATCTACTTCAGAACTCTATTTTCGTGCCGACTGGAGAGATTGGTGACATTTCACTCGGTTACTCTGACGAACTTGTCCATTTCTAGTTATTCTGCGACCTTAACCCCTTACTAGTCTGCTGATTTCATGCATTGGTAACAAAAATTTATAAATAAAATACAAAACAGTGAAAACGTACAGTCAGTCTCGTAATTGACGATACACACTTTAAATCAGAATAACTTTTTTTATAAATGGACCAAACGACTTTTTCTGCCAAGCTGGATGGATTAGTCTATTAGATGGCATGTAATGAAAATTTTGGAAGAATTGCATTTAGTCTGAATTACGAAAAAATAGTAAAAGTTGCTATTCGCTAAGTATTTCGTAGATTCGTATGAGTTATACAGGGTGAGGCGCCAGAAACAGGCCACCTGAATAACTCGGCTGCTTTTGGTATTAGGAAAAAATGCATCCGATGGAACTTGCTTGGTTTCGAGGGGACATTAATCTGATGTTAGTAGCTTTTTTTTAGGTGGACGCGTAAAGGAAATATGGAGGTCAACTTCATTCTTTAAAATGGAATGTCCCATTTTTTATACCATAGATCGATAGAGTATAAAATTCTGAGTATAAAAGCGTTGACTTTCATATGTCCTAAACCTTATAGTTAACGAGGTTTTATCCAAAGAAGAAAGAAAATTATTTCGATAATATCTCGTTAACTATTAGATTTAGAACATATGGAGGTCAATATAGTTTTACTCAAAATTCGATAGTCTATCGATTCATGATACAGAAGGAAGGTCTTTCCATTTAAAATAAGTCAAGGTGACCTTGAAATCTCCTCTATGACTCCACCCACGCAGAGAATGTTTGTGTCACAATTCCGTCGAAATCAATTTTTAAACAAATAATATGCAGGTTTTTAAATTCAAATATTGCACTGAGACAATTTATAAACATTATGGATTGTTTCCAAAAGCAAGAAGTTTGATTTGCTGAAAAACAAGTTTTTATAAAAGTTAGTTGTATTCCGCATAGAAGAATTCATCAAGTTTTCAATTTCAGAAATAGGGAAATGATTATACGAAAAAATAATCAATATTTTCATTTGGATAACGATTAATTTGTCCCATTGGACAGAAATGTCGATTGTGTGTATTAATCAATACCGATATGTTTCGTTTTTCCATAGAATTATCCGAATCAGAAGATTATCACGAAATTCAACGCTCATTATGATGTTAGCGCGAATGTAATTAAGCTGCTGCATTCATTTGTCGCCGACAGATCGATAAATTATGTTATCTGATCGTGTAATCAAACTAATTCTAATGACATAAAAGATGTAGTTTTCTACAAAAATTAGGTTCATAATTTTGTTCTCGTATACACTGACAAATACTTTTTAAACCACACTTAAAACTTGGATGCCATTAATTTCCTGGTGATCAATTTTAATCGAATGTTGTGCAATTAGGTGCAAGAACCTAACATTCTATAGCACCTGTACATTCATCGAAAACTTCCAAATGTTAAGAAACCAGAGGAAGCGAAAACAACATGGTTTCTGAATGGTAATGTTGTATTCATAGCTTTATTTAGAATTATAAATTCGTATCAAATAGATATCCCTAGCATTCACAGGACGAGAAAGAACATGTTTGTTGCGTGTCGTACATGTTACAGTAGGCATTGGAAAATTAAGGTGTACGGTGAGAATATAAAAAACGTTACGACTTTTACGGGACGTCGTGCGTTCTCCCGCTTTTTCTGACGTCGGGCAGCGTTTGTTTATTAAGTGGCCTTTTCCGACGCGTTCGAGCACCGGTTTACAAGCCGTAACAAATTTGTAACAGTACAAAATTCTTGTGGCAGACCAGGTTATGGCGTGAACCTGGTTCTCCTATAGAAAGATGCAAGAATCCCTTATTTATTACCGATACATGAATATTGAACGCGCGGCAGTATGATGAGCCAATAACCTACTTTAGCCATGCATGATTCAAGCATATGCGCGCTCGATATTAGCTGTAATAAAAGTGAGCTCTGTGGGCAACTTTCGCCATTTACCAACAAGCCGCGAACAAAAAAAAAATAGTCATTCCCGATCAAGGATTTCTATTGGATGGATTTATTTATCACCTCCGCCACTGCTTCGTTAATATTTGATCGCTTATGAAATAACTGGGGAATTCCAGCAATCGAAAATCGAGGTTTTAATTCCAATTCCATCATAGTCGGTTTTAATTTCGCCGGTCAGCTTAAAAGATCGAATATTTCAATGAACATTCTCGCGAATATGAAAACTGACCGATATTAATGGCAATCAAATGAACAATTCTTTCTGTTTCGACAATCTTGAAAATATTTCTACCGTTTACATTTTTAATTTCACTAGTTAGGAAATAGCTGAAATTAATCACAATGTAATTATTAATATCATCATTGTTATCATTATTATTATCGACGAATTATCGATCAATTGCACAGTAGGTAAAGCACGTTTTAAAATGCTTGAGAATATTTCTACTTTTTGCATTTGTTGATATTGAGAACGTTTTTCTGGAAATGCTTGTTGATTTTCGAATATTTAAACAATTTGATTTGTAATCTTGCCTTATCAAGGTTTCTAGTTGTAATAAGTAAAACATGGGTTCGGAAAGTGTAGATGCGTGTTCGCATAGTGAAATTACTGTTCACTATTTTCTTATAATTGTCTGTATAGGTTTGGTAGCTTATACAGTAAGTAAATTATTGATAAAGTCACACTCCTTATTACGTAGAGCTTCTGTAGTAATCCTTCATCGATCTTATGTCACACATAAGACATCATAAGACAGAAGACATCAAAGAAAACATGCCGAATGTCTAAAATGTAAGACATGAATGCATGACTCTTAAGCTGGACTTAGCAAGAAGACAAAGAAATATATTTGTAATGTTTGTACTAATTGAATATATATATATCAATGATATGATAAAAATATTTGCATTTAAATAAATTACTTAAGAGATGTTTACTTATTTTTGCATAGATTTATTTTTGGGTACTTTTTACGGTGTATGTATGTGGTACGATTTAGAGATCGGTACGCTTAGTCGTACCAATTCTAACTTTTCTTATACTTGCTAATAATTACTATTTCCATTAATATTTATTGTTTTTGATGTTAGAGATGTACAGTATATTCATTGAACACAAAAACTTTTGACACAAGTTGTATTCCTTTCAATTTATGGTCATTTTGCCTTATGGGGTACGGCTAAACCAACCTTATCCTAATGCTCAAGGAAGAGGGCATTTGTAATTCAATTGGTAAGCGTTTTGGAGGTGTGTAAATTTTTGACGTAGTTCCACATAAAATCGCTGGCGTTCGGATATGTTTTATCGGAACAAGAGAGGCTCTCTATAAACGCGCGGGTAAATCATTCTTGAATTTCGAAACCGGCGTTTCGGAAAAATCCAATAAACCTTGACAGTCTCGTGTCACAGTATTTAAAACTGTTTCGACAAGAGGTTTCAATCAAACGCCGATCTTCATGATCTTCTAGTTTCCATCAGAATAGTCCTACTATCTTTTTTTACGCTAACTATACACTTAAAAAAAGATTGAGCGCAATTTGTACGTGATTTTTAAATTTCACTAGACATGTCGAAATATATAATTTTATCTATCTTGTTAAATTTAGTTGATTACATTAAGTTGAATTCGATCGAATTAAGCAAAAATGTGTCATAAAATATATTATTTTTCGAGAACGAGATTAGAACAACAAAATAGTGAAACAAAGATAAAAGAAATGAAATTGTGATCTGAAAGATTCGTCATTTTCTATACTTTTCATAGTAGATAAGATATCTTTTCATATAAGATATTTGCTATCTTTTTCAAGGGCTGTACATTATTAAGGGACACGAAAATGAAGAAGTAAAATATATATTTAAAAAAGGAGTAGGTAAAAAATTAATTGGAGACATTTTTTCGGAGAAGTTCAAATAACCCAGTTGGCTTCAAAATAATTCCAAGTTCACCGTTTTATAATTCTTTCTTACGGAACAAAAACAGTTTAAATATCGACAATGTTTCAAAAATCATGCTCGAATATATGTATTTTTTCGCCAATCTGTGCCAGAAACAGCATTCCAAAAATTAAGGACACAATAAATCCGCACAAACTGTTATGAAGCTCTCCATTTTATGAGTTTCTAGATTATTTCATACTGTATGAATTCATAAAATTCCACGCAACGTCCGCGCAACGCGGCTTGTCTTTTTCAAAAGTGGTCGACAACGCTGTTTTTTTCCCCCGTTTCCACTGTAACGGTTCAAAGATTCTTCGCGTGCAATTTCGTCGGGGCAAAACCCGATTAAAATTCCGCTGCAGCTGGTTGCTCGGACAGTTCGCGCGAACATAACGCGATGCACGACGAAAACATGTCCCCCGATTGCATACGATTTTCATTTTGATCAAATCCAGCGACCGCGCGAAATGGTCGCAATTCGATCGGTACTAGGGACTTGCCGTTGCTGTTTTCCGCACTGCCATTTATTTCGCGATTTCTGCCATTGATATGGGCGCCGCTGTCGTCGCGCACGTTGTCACAGACAGGCGCGATCGGCGGTTAACCGTGCACAGCAATAACGTTGCTCCATATTATTAGGTTGGCGCAACAATAATTGCGGTTTTAAAGCTATGAGGTGAACGTCCCAGTGGCTGACCATGTTCCGGTATCCGGACAGTATTACTTCCATTTATTTTTACCTTACTTGTTAATATAATTAAAAAGAAAAATTAGTAGCATAAAGTAGGAACACACATTAATATAAGTTTAAGTAATCATTATATAAAATTAAAACTTAAAAAACGTTAAAAATTATTATTTCGAAGCATATGTCATATCTATAACAACATTTGTTATGTTGAAGAATCTGTTAAGCTTATGAAATCTCGCTAATTTACTACGGAAATATTTCACTGTATCTGATATTTTATGTTACGAGAATAAATTCACGAAATAAATAGATTTTAATATGTAAAGCAAATATTCAAACGTGCAAGAAAATTAATTTTTTTGCTATAAAAATATAAGATTTACATATTGGGACAACAGTTTCCTCAATGTATCAGTAGAGAACCGTTGTGTTGTACCAGTCATTTACCCATTAATACAGTCACTTTTAACCCATTGTTTACGTTTTTCAACTACACCCACCTAAAGCAAAACAAAAACAAGATACACGAAACGCACAAAAGATACACAAAATTGAGACCGGTCTAATAACAGGAACTTCCTAGGTTTTCACATTGGGAAATAATAACATAACTATTAAATAGGTACAAGGTTATGTCTTCATTATATAATGATAAAGAACTATGAAATCTTAAACTTTATTGCATGTACTATACAATTACCATTTTGGAAGTTATTTCTAACTTAACCGGACAATTAAGAAAATGTGCGAATAGAACAACCAATGAACGGAACAAAATAGCATCGCTATAATACATTCAAGAGTTCTGTATCAAAGATAAACAGTCTCCTAGGAGAGAT
Source organism: Halictus ligatus (assembly GCA_028454255.1). Lineage (NCBI taxonomy): Eukaryota > Metazoa > Arthropoda > Insecta > Hymenoptera > Halictidae > Halictus > Halictus ligatus. The sequence continues at coordinate 448,360 of CM052132.1, forward strand.
GTTTTATTAAACCACTTTACCCTATGCACTGGCGTGCAAAATTAAAGGATCATTAAGTTTTCAGTAAAAAATTGCCCATGTTCAAAGTATTGTAACTTCATGGAAAAACGTTGTAGAATATTCGTTCTGGTCTCATTTTAAAGCTTGAACCTTCTACTGTGATTTCTCTATATATGTCGCCCAGGCTTGGATGATAAACGTCGTGGAATTATTCCCCGTACTGCGGGGTATAACCGTGAGGGGCCACGAAGCTCGAGAGGTCTCGGACCTTTAAAGTGACGGTCGCTGTACTATATTTTTGGCAAAATGATGGAACATTAAATTAAAAGCATACCACTGGCATTAGAACGATGTTTATGGCATTCGACAAGGAAATCTTTCGGTCGAACACCGCTTATATGTTTGTTTACTTGGTGGGTGCTTATCCCATATTGAGTAGCGACTGAGATTTTCAGGCTTCCCAGAATTCTTAAGCTTCGTACAGACCTGAACATTTCGACGAACATTGCGCCGAAATGTTTAGGTCTGTACGAGGCTTTAGTTGTCCTAGTCTGAGTATAAAACAGTCAAATATTTCAGCAACGGTAAGTTTTAGGACAAATACACTTTAGTACTGTTATACTCGGAATACACCAATCTATCGAAATCGATCATAAAAAGTTGGACATTCCATTAAGAACAACAAAGGTGACCTCTACATCTTCTCTACGCCTCCACTTGCAAGAATATCATTTATATCGTATTATGTAGTTTCTGAAACCCTATAACTTCTATACGTAACATTTTCTCGTGTTGCTCGAAGTAACCAAGATATTCAAGTGGACAGAGCTCGCACACTGTATTTTTCGAAATATCAAAATGATCAACATAAAATATTCGAACATTTTTGCAGTGATTATCAGAAAATAATTAGCTTGGTTTGGTTCAAATTTTTGATTTCCTTGTGCTGATAGTAGACAGAAAAGCGCGGTAATGATAACATCGTAATTTTTCCTGTGGAAATGGTCACCGGAATAAGCCGCGGTAAATATAATTCATTCATGCGAACACAGTCGCATCGCACCGCGAGAGATTATCTGAAATGGAACTGTACGTTTGATACAGTATCCAATTTAATTACGATGATAATTCCTATTTATTTCGTGGTTGCGATGCTTGTGTCTCGAGCGTTCAGTTTGTTGTTCAACGCTTGTGGCAATCTAAGAAATAAAAACTGTAAAGACCCGAACACTCAGAAATCAATAAAATTTTAATAGCGTTCATTTTAACGACCTCGGTTTTTCAAGTATTGTCTCTTTTTTGCTCTGTTCTGTGAAACTTCATACGAACAAATGTGAAATAATATTATATTAATCATAATGAACAAATAACTGAAATTCTATATTCGTTTTATAAAGTTAAAGAAGGTATGGTTCTATCAAACGTATTAATTACTCACAAGGTATATTAACAAATTTGAAATTGCTAATTGTAATGAAACTTGGCACGCCTGTGCGCCATCAAAAAATATTCGTTAAGTATTTTTAACTGCCAATGTCCATGTTTTGAGAGATGAAAATAGCTTCTCGTTTTTCTGGGGAAATTTTTTAGAACATCTTAATAATTAATAGAGATACCGATAGGTAAAATCAATGTTTTTCGAAAATATTACTTGATAGAGCAATTCTACTTCCGGATTTGGTTTTTAGAATGTCAAAGTATATAAGAATCACCCAACAGTTATTGCAGATCATGAGAAAAGTTTGATTTTGTTGGACTGCCTTATTGAGAGATATTTTATAAATAAGTTTCTGATCCCCAACTTTGAAGAATCCTTCTACCCTGCGAACATAAACAGGCAGCTGTAAAAAAATACGTGTCGAATATTTTCTGACTCTCTATAGATGTACCGAGCTGCATTGCAATCGACAGTACAATCGGGTTGGCCGATGCTCCCTGCTAAAAGGAGACTGTACTAAGAATTATGATCTATCCTGTACCGAGCATAAAACGAAACATTGTTCCGTTCGATCGTTGCTCACCGTAAACGCAAGAATAAGTGTGCTTACCGACGACACGAGGCAACGGTCGAATCAGATAAGTCTGTTTTGTGAGCAAGAGAGAGGAGAATGCAATCGGTCGTTCAATACGAAAACAATTCCGCCTCGTTCACTATATTTATTCGTTGTTCAAGCTGTCTGGCAGAGTGCTAAAACGTGCTACAGTTACAACGTGGTATTAAAACGGAGTACACGTGTGCTATTTATTTTAATAAAGAAATACACGCTACAAGAAACTCTTTTGCAGCTTCTTAAAAAATATTGGAAAACGAATTTCACTGTGTCCAATAAATTTACCATTTTTCAATATCTTTGTTTTCAAATGTTCACTTTTACACCACAACACAGTAGTAGAACGCATTTATAAAATAATTTTTGATCAAATGAAACGGTGACACTCACATTCAATTTTTATCGATGCAAACATGTGCACGAATATGTAGCGCATAGTTTTTTAATGTTCCGAATTTTTGAGGATAAATAAAACTGTTCGAAAGTTCGAAACGCGATATTGACAGTGATTCCGCGGTGTAATACATACTACAACGCCGGAGATCCAATCAACCACTTGCAAGTCATTATGCAAAACTACATTCTATAGAGACTTATAACGACTTTGGAAGCATTTGCATATAGAACAGTCCGATGTGACGAGTGTAGCCGCATCAGTGAGTTCTTGATACGCCCACAATCTTAAAGAAATGAATACATTATTATCTGAAAGAGGTTATGATATGATCAGTAGAATATGTAGAATTGCAAACATATTACTTATGACTGGACTACGGATTTTACTGACTTTTACTGACTAAAATAAGTAGGTGTAATTTCAACCAAGAGACAGATTAAAACTATAAATGTATTGGCTTCAGTTTATCAAAATTATTCAAAGAAGAGGACAATTTCTACTCGGCTCCTCCGTCTTGCAATTGATACAAATTTTATTTTGCATAAAAATCCACAGTTTACTTATGATTACAAATATACTATTTCTGAAAGATCCAGGTAAAAAACAATTTGTTCTTTGCTCAAACAGCAAATTAAAAACAAGGTATATACTGTTACTGGCAATTTATTGGGTCAGAACATTTGTCTATGTTATTCACTGGTTTGATTTAATTGCTACATTATACAGTCTCACCAGACAACGTGAATTATACAGGGTGTCCCGTAACTGGTGGTACAACCGAGCGGGGGGTGATTCTACATGAAAAACTGAGTCGAAAATATAGAATAAAATTTTTTTATGCAAGGCTTTGTTTTCGAGAAAAATGAGTTTGAAAATTTGTCTAGTGCACGTGCACTCGGCTTACTTGCTGCTCATCGGACTTTATTCTATTATAATTTGAGCATGGCGTTAGCATAGGCTGTGTCAGAATCCGCCTGCTGTATCCGCGCTCTGATTGATCTATGTTTTTCGTTAATTACTCCTTAACAAAGTCACGGAGAACATTTTTGCAAAAGAAATACAACATTTTCGAGACACCCTGTATAATTATCTAAAATGATCTAATATTTTGGATTTTGAAGCTTTGAAGAGCTATCAATTGATGTACACAAGAATTTTTTCAAAATATAAAACTTGGAAAATTTACTTTTGGTCAGTGAAGCGGTTTCATCTAACTTCTATAGATAAAGGTATTATTTTGATCCGGTTAAAGACAGAAAACACCATAAAGGAAAAGTTTGCCCGTCTTAATCGCTTCTGGCTACCTCGGAGGAAAAACCTCGCTGATGAATACGGCGGTACAGTTGCGGAGTGCTATTACGAACTCCCGCATAACTCGAAACCTAAGTAACGTGTAAAGCATGATGGCCGTTGAAAACATTATGACGGTTTCGAAAAAAAATTTCATACGTGGTGTCGTTAGTTGAATTAAATGGAAATTAAAAACATAGCGACAGATCTCTCAGAGATTCAAGCTTTCATTTCAGAAACAATTGATTACACTTAATACTATTTTTGTAATATTATTAGATAATACTAATATCGGTAATGCTACAATAGGGTTTTTAACTAATGTTAATAATATTACCGCCCAAATAATACTATTGCTGATATTACTAATACTACTTTTTAAATGCTACTACCACTAACATTTCTTGTACTACTTCCTATGATATAATTCAAACTTTGATTTCAGGAAAGCTAATGACTAGCGGATTTTTATACAAAATAAACATTGTTTGTATTTATTACAATGTATAGAAGCTACGTATACATTAATTTTTCTTTTGTTAATCATTTTAATAAGTCAAGAATAATACAACAGTATTTTTAAATTGTTGGAATATTTTCACTGTTTTGAATTTGATCTACTCATTCTTGTCACAAGTGCATAAAGTCTACTAATGACACTGAATACTATTTTTGTAATATCACTATCAATAATATTGAAAATGGAACTTTGACAATAGGACCTCTAAGTAATGTACCTAATATTACTTTTCAAATATACCTGACATTACTACTGCTTATTGTATATGTACCGCTTATATTATAAATGCTAATATTCAAAAGCTACTACTACAAACGTTGCTAGTACTATTAAAACATACAATTTTAAGAAATGTAGATATTGTAGTTGCTGCTAACATAACTAAAACTATTTATATAATACTACAACTGAACATGGTACTAGCTAGTCCTATATCAATACAATTTCATCATAATGTTACAACTACTGTTGATATTATTGATACTACTTCTACGAATGGTGATGATACTTTTCATACTTTTATATAGATAGAACGTTTAAATATCTTCTTTTATACAACAATCCTAAACTGAATTATTAGATTGCGTTACCGAGGTTGATTTACGATTAGAATTGCTACTGAGATTTAGACATCTATCAACCATTTGTACTCGATGCTATTTTGACTCCAGAATTCGGACAATTCATCTGATCATATTCATCATTCATATTTTTATTTCATACAACTAGACTGCGCATTTTATGCATTCGTGATGAAAATGGATGAGTGAAAAACAAAACTGCAAGTATGTTCGACTTAACAAAATGATTGCAAGAAGAAGTACTCTGCGTGCCTTGCAAGAAGTCCACCGGTAGGAATTCGGCAGAAATGCGACTGTAAGGCCCTCGATTGGGTCATTCTCATTTGGAAAATTTTTATTTTGCATAAAAATCCTCGGTGTACATACAACTATTCACATATTATCCATACGAAGTCGAGCGTATTTATTTGTACCACGCACGAACGTTTGTCAACTTATGAAACACAAAGACATTTAGTAATGTAGGAATGATTTTTAAATTATAGTAGAATCATTTTTAATGGTGATCGGAGGGGACACAGTCGAGTGCAAAGGGCTAAAAAATCCTTCGCCATGGACTATAGATTTAAAAAAATTATGGAATAATCGCCGTGCTGCACAGTGCATTGAAAAGGCTATTTTTTGGACAAAATTCGATTACTCAAAAAGTATAAGTGAAAGTTATAAGATATAGAAGAGAGTACATGATGATTGTATTCGTTGGACATTGCAGTAACCTTGAAAAGCTTTGCAGCGATTAAAATTGAAATTTTTAGTGTAAATGTATATTTTTTTATGCGTATTCTTAACGGGCAAATAGAGGAAGTTAAATTGCATACTTTTTTACAGAATTTTTTTCAAAAACTTCTGATTTCAAGAAAGTGAAAAAAAAAACAAACAAATTAACATCAGAATGACAAATACGTACCTCCAGTAACGCACTCTACGTAAAGATAATAAAAAGCTTTCACTTTTATAGAACGATAAAACTAGCACAATTGGTAAATGAATTTTAATAGAAACTTTTCGCTCGCAGGTAAAGCATCCAGGTATAGTTAACACTTGTCTATTGATTTTAATAGCATCATTTACCTTTGAAATAAATATCTGGGAACACTTGTATGAAGGTTTTAAATGTCAACATGAAAGTTGCTTTTTGATTTTTATCTACTGTCAACGCCCTGTGCACCGGTAGATAACGCGTATAAACTATCGCAACATGTAAGATCTATAATGTTGATGTTTTTTGTTCGGCAGGCAATACTTATCGCCCTGGTGCTTGGTACTATCATCGTCGGGACCGTGATCGGCAATATTCTGGTCTGCGTCGCCGTGTTTCTTGTTAGGAAGCTGCGAAGGCCGTGCAACTACCTGCTGGTGAGCCTGGCAGTTAGTGATCTCTGCGTCGCTCTTCTGGTAATGCCGATGGCGTTGCTCTACGAGATCTCCGGTAATTGGTCCTTCGGCGCAATTATGTGCGACGTTTGGGTTAGCTTCGACGTGCTCAGTTGCACGGCCAGCATCCTGAACCTCTGCATGATCTCCGTCGATCGGTGAGTGGTATCCGTGGTACCACAAGTTTCAGTCAAAACTAGATTTACCAAAAGTTCGGTCTCTTTCCAAAAGTTTCACTATGTACGACTCTTTAAACCTTAAACGTCACCAGAAGCTTTCATTTTTCTCGGCTACAGTATTCACGAAATGCGTTTCTAAACGACATACTTCTTCATCGACAAATATAAATGAATAGTTCTGTGGATGAACTATTATAGTGGTTGATTGCTTCTTTTACAATCATATTATAACAAAAACGTGATTGTACGAACAAGCGAATTTGTCACACTATCCATCAAATATATTAAGTCATAAATTTCATGTTAGTAGATTATTTATATTATTAAATTTTACACGAGTAAGTTTAATATGTTAATGAGTTAGTAATAGGTTAATGAGTTATTCCAGACGATAGTTTAGTTGTCAAGGATTAATACTACTTGATCGTCCTTATTTAAGAGTTCATCATACAAGAAATTAGAGTAGCGTTAGTCATTTGGATCAAGGAATAAGTATGTTTAAGTTGAGTGTTTTATAAGAAAAGTTTATAAAACAAGGTTAATTCATTAAATACAATTGTCAATTGATACATACAGGTAACTGGAAGAATATGAATTTTAATTGTGCATTTGCTATAAAAGTTGACTGTAAATTTAAATTTTGACTGAACTCAGACAGTAGAAACACTAACTTTATAATTATCTCAATGAATAATACCCACTATAACACAATTTCATTCTCTCACGGTTGGTAAAGGTGTTATCTATCCCACAATTCACACAAAACTCTGTACATAATTAGACAAGTTGAAGTAAACAATTGTACAGTGAATTTATCGTATACTCAACACCAGTTACCCATCAGACAGAATACTGTTCCTTGCATTTTATTCATTTATGTAGCACCAAAACTACACTCAAAACAAAAAACTACACTGTACATTTTTACAGAACTCAAGAGAAGTAGAAACACTTAACAATGCGAAAATCTGAATAAACAATACTCACAGCCACGCGGTCGGTAAAGATGTTGTCCTTCTCATGTCCAACTGATAGAAAATGCCGCGCAGAATAGGAGGAGTTGAAGTGCAAGATTAGACAGTGTATTTATTTTGGACTCGACACTAGTTGCTTCATTTACCAAGGTCTTTGTAGAAGTTAGAGTACGCGAAGGAAGCGAGTGGGAAGAAAGGAAACAGATCCTCTGCTCGTCCGATGGGACGTGATCCCGTTGTATTTGATCAGTCACCGTTCCGTGTTTTGTCAGACGGTTCTGTACAAATTCACCGTTCTGACGCAGATTCTGGGCGATAACGAAGCCACTGAAATACGGGGTGAAAAGGACACCACGGAGGATGATCATCTACGTCAGTCTGGTCTGGTTGGGAGCAGCCTGCATCAGTCTGCCGCCGTTGCTGATTATGGGAAACGAGCACACCTACTCGGACACAGGGCCGTCGCACTGCGTCGTCTGCCAGAATTTCTTTTATCAGATATACGCCACCCTCCTTAGCTTCTACTTGCCCCTCTTCGTCATGATCCAAGTGAGTTTTCATCTTTGTCTTCCTTTCGACATCGTTCTTTCTTCAAGTTGAGACTTAGTTACACTTTTCAAAATCTAGACTCTACAACCTTCGGGATCCTTCGGGAACCTCTATACATCTCACTCACGCTAATGCGTGTGTTCTGGAGTGTCTGAAAAATGTAGGCAAATTGAAAGAGTAGCATACATTTTAACTTCCTTATTTCTGCTTCGTTAAATAACTTTGATTTTATGGAATGTTTCAAGTTCCCTGGTTGACATTAAATATATTATATAATATGAGTACTATAAAACGAACAGGATCTAGGTGTCACGATAAAATTTTCTTTAATATACATATACCTTGTTAGATGCGCTGAACGTGTCGAAAGTAATTAAAACGTTCTAACTACATTCTTTGAGGCTGGCGAGACCTGAGTGCGTTGACGAGTAATCAGAAACACTTTTCAGATCTTTAGAGAAGTTTAATGAACACCGTAAAAGTATTAAGGCATTCGAAAACTTGAGCCTGGTGTGGATTTCAAAGAATTCCTAATTTGAAGATTGAAACAGTTATGGTCCTGATTCAGATGCTACATTCAAATTGAATAGATCAGAAACCCGTCTTGTATAAACCTATATTCTGGCTATCTAAAATATCGAATAAAATAGTTATTGCTTTAAATGAATTTCTAACATAATTCGTCACTACAAGTTAGACCTAGCATTCGAAATTATGCATGTTTAATTAATTTTTTGAATTTATACTCCTACTACATCAAATTCTTAACATTATACGTCACTATTCTTTGACTTATTGTTAGATATTGTACATTCGAAATTGTTATAATTTTTTAATCCCTTGCAAACTATTTTCTTCTAAATAATTCTCCAATATAAAAACAATGTTTATCGAATATCTGCATTTGCTTTAACATATTGATAACAGATGAATCAAATTTTAATTTAATTTAAAATAAATGACCGACATCCATAGTTAGTAGCCACTGTTTAAAATCTTCATCGCTTTTATTAAGTGTCAATTTATCACAATTATAAATTATGCATGTTTCATTTCCACGCGACACTAAGCTCCCCTCTAAAGTAATATTAACCAATAAGCTTCAAGTATCACCTCCTCCCACAAGTCTAAAGTACCTGTTTCGGAACAGCGTCACGAATTGTTAACCCTCATTGAATTAATGGAGATGCTGACACCGTAAACTTATTACAGGACTATCGAAATTTAATAATATATCGGTCGACAGCCGAGTTAGTTATCTTAATCTAGTCAAGTCTGATTAATGAGTTTGGAAGTGTATTACGTTACCAGCCGGATCGTTCCTAGGATATCGAGAATGATGAATATAATGTCTAACACTAACTAGCTTTAAATCATATGGAAAGCACTTGTGTTCACTTGCTCGTAAATGTGCGCAGATATTTAAAAACACAATTTCTATTAATTTTAATTTCTCTGACGATATTTGCTCGAATAATTTTTCCCCATTCTTACCTCTCTATGACAATTTTCATTCCTATAACATCACAGGTACTTGTAAAACGATTATAAAATTGTTAAAACTGTTCAGTCTTAGCCTACGATAAATGTTCCCTGAGCAAATTTTGATTAATTTAAAAAAAAATTATTGCCTCTTCTCTATAAATACTTACAAAATATACTCATTCTCAAGCCACAAAGCACACTCGATGAACTAATTGTTTTAGTCCTCATTTTCACGAACATACTTAGTAAAATAATTTTTTGTTTACTCTCACTTCCCTGCTGAACACCAGCAGGGAAAGTTCTAATTCCTATGCCACAACAAACATTTGCGAAATACATTTTTGTCGAACTCATCTAGCTGGAAATATTTGCAGAAGCATGCCTAGCGAGAATGATAGAATTTCTTTGCGTTGTATGCGTATTCACAGTGGGTCCGGGACGATCGTTTGCAATTGTAACGGATATTTCGCACCGCAGAGATACGTCAACAATTTGTAGTGTTCTCTTTCGCGAGCTACGGTGTCATATTTTATTGCGTTAATTAAAGCAACAGCTAGCGATAAAAGCGAGGCGCGGCGGCGATCAACGAAGATGATTCGCCGGTGTAGCAATTATTTAGCTGTTATTATGTCAATTCACGTTAACGTTCGTGCGGCCACGAGGAGGCGCACGGTCTGTCGTTTATTTTCCAGACGGTGGCCTCTGCTCTCCCGCCAATTATTTTCATGGGTGTGTTTACCACACGCGAAACCTCCAATCAATCGAGAGCAGAATGCCGTGGCGAACAGAAAAACAAAACTGTGGACTTTACTGATTGCCTCGCCGTGTAACTGGAAATTTCGAGCATCGGTCAAAGAATGTTGAATTACTCCGCCGAAAAAAATGTGTTTGAAACCTAGGTTTCGTTGCAACGCGGAACTCTCTGTTGTGCACGGCTCGTTTTAATCTATCTATGGAAACGGAGTATTAGTTTTTCGGTTCCGAGCACAACCCGGATCGTTTGTCTGACCAGTGCTAGCCATTTCTACTTGCGTGGGGGAACGGAGAATCTTTCGGTGTAATCTCGGTGGAAGAGAGACGAATGCTGTAGCTTTCATGCTCGTTCACTCCCACACGTTACCGAATTTCGCAAGATTCAGAGATTTTTCTGCTGTGCTTTTATATAAATTACATTATTGCTTCAAACCGGAGGGAAGCGATCAAATAATAGCGCACCCGGATCACCTGTATTTCCTACTTTCTTCGTTTTTGAACTGTGAATAATTAAACTGTTACAAACTGACAAATTTTATGATCATAAATATCCTACTATCGCATTATTCTGTTGGATTGGATCGAAAGTTTTGTAGCATTTTTAAATTAAATTTCAAAGGTAAAATTAACATATTTATTCATAGGTTTGTTCAATAATATAACAAGGTAATAGAGCACAATGATAAATATATTATCGAACAAATCTTTCAATAAATATTTTAACTTTATCTTTGAATTTATATTTAAAAATTCTAAATCTAATTCTAAAAGATTATTATCGTAATTCTTCAGGGTTTAAGACATTCGATGATATATGAGGATTTGTATCAACATATTACTCCCAAGAATACGCTGTCATAAATAATATATGCTATTATAGCTAAGATACGGATCCTCGAACAATGTACAACACGTACTCGGTTTATAAACAATGTTTATAGACATTTAAAACTTATCAAGTTCAAGAAAAATTACAAATTTCTGAGGAACAAAATGTAATGTACTAATTACAGGATTGCTGAAACTGAATTCCTCGTTGTCATATTCAAAGCCGCGAGTTGAATTTTTTTTTTTAGCAGTTGTTAGTTTACTACATGAAAAAAAGAATTTTGACAAAAATACAATTGATCGGAATTACAGAGAAAGTACTAGAAGTTGTATTTTACAACCTTTGTATGTGGGCCTATATTAACAATTTTTTAAATATGTTTCATAGATGTGTGTCAGTCATACGTACATATACTGAACATTTTTTCATTTACAGATGAAAATTGCAATTTTTCAGCTTATAACTGTAACAAATCGACGAATTCTTAAATCATTCAATGTCTGTCGTTTCTTCCGCATCAGCCGATTTTGATGAAATTTCGAAAATATGTATAATTGACACAAATCTATACAACATATTTTCCATATATGACTACATAAAAAAGATATGAAAAGTAACTTTTAGTAATTTATCTGCAATTCCGACCAATTTCAATTTCAATTTTTCCAAAATTTTGTTCACGTTGCGTAGTAAACTAATTGTTCCAACTTGTTTAAAAATCCAAGTGATATGGTCGAATCTGAAAATAGCGATCGTCTTTTTAAAACTGTCCAAATATTACTGAGACTGTAAATCCGCAACGTGTATTCGTCGTCTCGGGACCACGCTCGTTCGAGCTACGCGTGTTTCGCAGCTCGTTGCCGGTTAAACAATGATCGTGCGAATAATGGCGCTTCAATTAAGACAAAGACAGAAGCGCAAGGTCGTAAGAGGTAAACGAATTAGCCAGCGTCTCCGGGTGATGTTCTAGCGAGGATTCGTCGGGTTTCAGGTCTACTACAGGATATTCTGCGCGGCGCGCAAGATAGTCCTCGAGGAGAGGAGGGCGCAGAGCCACTTGGAGGCTCATTGCTATCTCGACATACAGCCAACGGTTCAGCACCACCACCAGGTCCCCGAAAACCGTCAATTAAGCTCTGACATACACGCGACCCATGGCAGCCCTCCAGTAATACAGCACCGGAGTTCCAGCGCCTCGACGACGGTGAGTAAATGAATCGATTCGACGCCGGCGGACCGTCACGCGGACCAAATCCGCTCTTAATATTTGCAAATGGTGCGCACCGTTGACAAATCATTTCCCGCCTGCCTCTCTCTTTCTCTTTCTCTTTCTCTTCTCTCCCTCTATTTGTCTATAGAATCACCGATGACGAATCGGAAGCGGCGAGGGCACGCTTATGTTGCAGCTGCGATGAAAGCTATCAGTGTTGAACAGAATGGTGATAGAAGCTGCTAAACTTTCTTTCTTGTGATCATAGTGGAGTTGCAATAGTGATATGTTAGAGTTAACGTGTTTAGGGGGTTACATACTCTTGCAAATACTTAAATAATCGGTTTCTTCACAATTCTTGGCTACTCGATTTTTTGAACATTTTCAAATGTATGCATATAACCCCTTAAACGAAGTCGACTGCTGATGCCGAGGCGACTCTTATCCTTCTAAGAGTTCAAGACAGATTCTTGACCTATGTGAGGTCTTCAACGCCTAACCCAGAACCATGAAAGGATGAAGATCTCATTTACCCCACATTAGTTTTAATCCTCATTAATACAACAGTATTTTAAAATTCTTTACATGTTTCTACTATTTTTCACTTTTTACCTAGCCATTTCTATTATAAATGCATAAAATCCACAGTCTAGCAATCCACTGTTCGAGTGACTGTGTATTCTAAAAGGTTTTTAAAATTTATATGAAAGTACAGAACTGCAGATTGCATTCTGTCTAACATATGGGTAAAATTAGGCACAATTTTTGTAATTGCTATGCTAGACCAATTTCTCCTGGAGAAAATAGCGAAGCAAATGCAATGTATTGCGGCTCGTTACAACGCAAACACCCCCATTATGAAGCAACGAAATATATTCCTACGATTCGCTCTGATCGTTTGTCGCAGCTCAACGTAAACGTACCCTAGCTCACGCTCATGCTTACGCACGAATCATTCCACTCGACGCTGAATGGAGCAGATTAGATGCGATCAAGGGTCCTCCTCTGGCAGCGAAAGGGTTCAATCTGCTACCGTTTATGCTACTTTCCAGCTCCAATTTTCAGCTCACCTGTTCTTTAAACTTCCCCGTATCTTTTAGTCCAACTTTTGCACAGCTGGCCGTAAAGTACATTCTGTTTTTATATATATATGGTGCTTCATCGTCTGTTTCTGCCTTCAAGAACAAAGATTATTCTACAGTACAAAGATAACTATAACTTTAGTATGATCTAACTGTACTACATTTTTATATTATAAAGACATTATTAGAGGTATTGTATCTCTAATACAGATCTTATAAAGATTATTCGTATTTTTCTTTTGAGTCTCTAATTTCATCGTAAAACGGAACGAATCCGCTCGATGTAACGCCACTATTCTCAATATACACCCGAGTGCATAAGGTGTTTCAACATGCACAAGCTCATACTCTTTCAAATTTGAAACTTGGATTGTACCTCCTATAATAATTCTTTTCTAGCAAGTCTGGCTGAAATAATAAGCAATGTACAGTAGAACCTCGATTGTTTGGACTAAAGAGGGAAACGCGAGACATTGAATAATAGAGCAGTTGGTTAGTTACAATGCTAGATTCAATCTTTATCAATTTGTACAATAAATACTGTTACGTGTGGATTAACTTGGATCGAGCTATTTCAATTTGAAGCTTGTTGGAATACTGGAGATTTCAGACATCAGAGTTTCAGATAATCGAAGTCCTACTGTATCATCGAGTCTCTATTATACTTGATTGTGAGTGAACATGAAGTCTCATATTCCTAGGAAAACATTTTATACTGACTCTATTTATTGTTAGTGTGCATTATATTAAGAAAATAGTAATCGGTTCTTCAACTATTGCAGTCTTCCAATGGATTAAATGCACTTATTTTTCTACAAATCAAGATGAAATAAGGAATAAATGATGTATTCGCTAAAAACTTGTTGGATAGTATTTGAGAATTATTATTGATTATTAATTTGATTATTACTATTATTTAATTCATATTATTTGATATTATTTTTTATTTTTATGTAATTTTTACTGACATAGAGGCGATACCCATCCGCAAAGAATTAAACTATCGAACACGTTGAAAATAAACCATGAATTAAAATTTTATGAATGCAAAAGGTTTCTTACATTTTGATCATTCGTCAGTGCTATAATTCTAGGGACGATAAAGTTCATTGCTTCAAAAAAAAACTGCAACAAACTTAAATTCAGAATATATCAGGCATATCATACATAATCTTACAAAAAATCGAATTTTCTCTCACATTTTTCGAAAATGAAACACAAAAATATAATGACTATATAATATAATTCTAAAAACTTTAGATTTTTTGTATTTTGCTTTCTAAAAATTATCGAGGAAATTCGCATCACTTACAGTATTTTCAAATATCATAACCCTGAAACTCTCTTTGCGATATTAAGAAAACATTGAAAGAAACATTGAGCATAGTTGCAAAGATCGCAAATATGATGAAGCAGGCCGTGGACTGTGGTGTACCATTCAGAAGCAACAGATCAAAGTAGAAGATTATCGTAACATGGTTGTTAATCCGTGTTCCCCGAAGTTCCTACATCAGCAAGGACGACGTTTGTATAATAGACATTTTAATGAACATGATTCTGCGATCGTCCGCCGCAAATTAGTGACGTAAGCTTTCCGCAGAGATTTGTCCCGCTGTCGGGAATGTCAAACCCGTTTCCACAGAACGAAACCCCCGGCGATGCACACTGCTGGACCCGAACGTTTACACCGAGACTGTTTAACGAGCATGATTTTCCAGTCGTCGAATTAGCGTGAACCACGAATTAGCAATGCAAACTTTCACGGAAATCCGCTTTCCGGTCACTCGTTCCGACTCGCAACGAAACTAATCGATAAAACAACGAATCGTTTTGAACGAGTCATCCCTCGAGGGCCGAACATCATCGGAGTCTGCCAGGAACAGAAAACCAGTGTCCCAAATTCATCCAATTTCCGGCAACCAAGAAAAACGTTGGACGCAGCCGGCAATATTTTATGTATTATGAATATTTATTAGCGACGGAATACGTGCGCTGAAAAATGTTCGCTTCTACCTCCTTCCGTTCGATAGTCCCTTTTAATTGCACGTTCCTTATTTCATTTTCTTTTCTTTAAATATTTGCAAATATTTAGCCATGTTTTTGAAATCGCGTCTGAAACGTGATTTTCTTTCTCGGACGAAAATTCATCTATTTTCTGTTTCTATTAGATGGGAACATAATTAATTTCTATTTCTAGGAACACACTGTAATGATGCATTTATTACCTTCATGCAGGCCTGTCCAACTTCTTCTTCGTCGCGGGCCACACGGTTCCCACCATCAATCTGTCCGTTCTCCCACAGCCTCCTTTTTAAGTAATAATATACGATAGGAATGCCACGCGCTTTTAGCGATACGACCGTGTGAAATAGTGGAGGAACGTCACTTCCCACCTTAGAGGAATGAACAAGTGAATAAATTAGCGAATGATTAAAAGAACGCAAGAATATAAATACATGATTTTCAACTTCTTAAATTGATAGGGGAAGAAACAAAGGCTATAGCCGGGTTTAGGGGTCAAATCGGCCCCCGTCGGGATTTTATTCTAATTTGCACCCATCGATAGCCTACCAAAAAAGATACCTTTCAACCAAGTTTTAGCCCTATAGCTCAACCGTAAGGGTAGTTATAGCGGAAAAACGAAAATTCAGTTTTTGGCCCATTTTCCCCATTTAATGACAATTTCAAATTCTGAAAAAAATCTGACACATGTCGGACACCAAACCACATACTTTGAGTCGTTTTCAGATTTTTCCGTTGCAAACTCTGGCTGTAAAAATCGAAAAACACGAAAAAAATCGAAAAAATGCAATTTTTTAGTCATCTAATAATAATTAATTATTAATTACTAATTATATTATTAGTTATATTATATTATATTAATAATTAAGTATCAATTATTAATTAATTAATCATCAATTAATTAACGACTAATTAACAAGCAACTAATAAGTAATTAACAAGCAATTAACGATTAATGACCAAGTAATTAAGGATTAATTAGTGATCAATTAACAAATAATTAACTATCAATTAACGATTAATTAACTATTAATTGTAAACGATTTGTTAACTGATCACTAATTAATCCTTAATTACTTGTTAATTAATCGTTAATTACGTGTTAATTGCTTGTTAATTGCTTGTTAATTACTTGTTAATTGCTTGTTAATTACTTGTTAATTGCTTGTTAATTGCTTGTTAATTGCTTGTTGATTACTTGTTAATTGCTTGTTAATTGCTTGTTAATTAATCGTTAATTACTTGTTAATTAATCGTTAATTGCTTGTTAGTTAATCGTTAATTACTTGTTTATTAATCGTTAATTACTCGTTAATTAATCGTTAATTACTTGTTAATTAATCGTTAATTACTCGTTAATTAATCGTTAATTACTTGTTAATTAGTTGTTAATTAATTGTTAATTAATTAATAATTAGTAATTAATTATTAATTACTATTAGATGACTAAAAAATTGCATTTTTTCGATTTTTACAGCCAGAGTTTGCAACGGAAAAATCTGAAAACGACTCAAAGTATGTGGTTTGGTGTCCGACATGTGTCAGATTTTTTTCAGAATTTTAAATTGTCATTAAATGGGGAAAATGGGCGAAAAACTGAATTTTCGTTTTTCCGCTATAACTACCCTTACAGATGAGCTATAGGGCTAAAACTTGGCTGAAAGGTATCTTTTTTGGTAGGCTATCGATGGGTGCAAGTTAGAATAAAATCCGTGGTGGAAGAGTAATGAAATCAGTGTCGCCAGATTAAGACTTCTCCCTCCACTCTAATTTCCCCTTCTACCGCGTTATTTTTCACTCTACCACCTGTACTGGCAGGGAGAAGATAACTTTTTCCCCTCAATTCGTACTTCCTCCCCTTATCTGGCGACACTGGGTCAAATAGCGTCCTCGTAGAAAAGAAAGATAGGGAGGGAGAAAAGTCTTAATCTAGTACTTTGCGTGAAGGCATTACACGTCCAAATTTGTTTGTCCCTTTCTTGTTATATACACCAGCCAACAAAAATTGTAGATATTAAGTTTTAAGCAGTTGTTTTACAGGGGAAGATTCAGTTTTCAAATCTGTAATAGATTCTTTCAGAAAAAAATTGTTTATTCATTCGCAGACGATTAAAGCACTTGTAGTACTTTGGACAATTTTTCAGCTGATCTATTATACACAAATATCCTAGAAAAAAATTAATAATGGTTTGCGAAAGTAGACTTCGAGCTATAAAATGAGTCCAAATTTATTACTTTACTATTTTTTTTTTTTTTTACCAAATTGTCATAGTTCAAATATCGGGAATTTAATGTTCAAATACTTTTTGAAAATTGAACAGTGAAACTTTGAATAGTGAATAATTTATTGGTCTACGCAATGAATAGTTGCATAAATTGGTTGTTTCACTTAAAAGAAATGGTGGCGAATATAAAATGTCCTGGCAAACAGTAGGAAGGATAATAATCGGACCCGCCGAATTTCGACACAACTTTTTCGCTAACGAAGCGAGCTGCGATCAAAATTCTGTTCTACATTTTCGAATGATTTTGTCATGCAAAATACTGCCCTCCGGGTTCAACCATGGCTCGAGCTTTGTGTGGAAAAATTTCAATGCTCATCGTCGGTTTAATTCTTTTCGCGAAACAGCGTTTCTTTTACGGTTGCGCTGCTAGTTTGTCCCAGACCTATTTTGAAACCGTCCCAGTTGTGCTTATTGTTAGTTAGAGTTAAAAACCGTGCTGAGCCACTTGATATTTTCACTTTATGCGTGCACCAAATTAAACCTGCTGTTTCCTTAATCATCTCACCCGTTTTTGTTGCCTGTCATAATAATTTGAGATAAAATATATGAATTAAAATTTAAATATATGGAACTTGGTGGGTTTATCTTGAAAAGCTCGGTTTTTTAATCTCCATGGATTAATTTGGTCAGTTAGCTTTTGGTTATAACTTTCTTCATGAAATATGTAAATGTATCAGCTGTGATCGAAATTAATTCTTAAAGTATAAATGTCCTAATTTCCTGAACGGTACAGAAGAAATAAAAATGCGTTAATCCATATTCCATATGTATAATACATTTTTTCGTCTTTTTAAAAATAAAATATGTATTACAGTATGTTAACTATGCGTAAAAAAACCATTTAATCTTCCCTTTACAAAAGAAAAGCGGCTTCGTTTAAAAGCTACTTAATAACTCCGCTCTCGCGTACAGAAAGAAAGCCTAAACGCCAGACAATATATTAAGATAACTTTCTTAATGTCATTTTCTGCTTTTTCTTAGCTTTTTGAAAAGATAACGAATGCTACATGAAATACCACTATTGTGCCTCCGTTGCGCAGTAACGGTATAGATAATAGTCTCCATACTATTATCTATAGTGTACAATTAATTTGAATTTATCGCGCGCTCTATCGACAGATCGATTATGAACAGACATCGTTGGTCTACGCGTGACAGAGTTCGTTAGAATTTCAGTTGACACCAGCAGAACTTCTCCACATATTTCCTGCGGTGTATAACATTGTAGACGTAGTTAGAGTAACGAAGTTATCCGACCGTCAACTACAAAATTATTTCCTGTATCACCTAGGGACATTATTGTGTGCACGTGCGCAACTCGAAATTTTCTAATAAATGGTTTCATCGTTCGCGAATGTTCGTTATCAATTCGGAATAAAACTTTCAACTCCAACATTTCACTAAAACTAGGACTTAAAACTAGAAGGTATTCCATGTTCCAGATCAGACTAATTTTGATTTATGTAAGCGAAGGATAGAGCCGAACACATTAACATCAAATAAAAACTAGCATTTTATAACGTTTCGAAAGGTTTTATACACGGTACACGCGAAAAACCTGTAATCTTGCTATGGTCATAAAATATATCATTCCACGTCCTAAGTGGAATTAATTTTAATTTTTCTAAACGAAGGGTGAAACAGAATGCGTTAACATGAAATAAAAACCAGCATTTTATCGAGTTTTGAAATCTTTTATACATCGCAAAAGCAAAAAGCCCGCAATCTTGCTGTACAGAGTGTCCGAAAAATGTTGTACTTCCTTGAAAGGAGTAATTCCCAAGATCATCTGATGTAACTGTTACCGGAAACCACGAACTAATCAGAGCACGGCTACAGCGGAAGGATTCCAACTCGACCAATGCCAAAACATCACACTCAGCGGGAGCCGCTGTAATCGCGTTCTTATTGGTCCGTGTTTTTCGTTAATAGATCTTTAACAAAGCCACGAAGAACATTTCGGCAGAAGGAAAAGCTAGTTCAAATGACCTGGGCAATCACCTTTCAACGAAATTTCAAGGAAAGACAACATTTTTGGAAGACCCTGTAGTTACAAAACATTATTTCACCATCCAAACGAAGTTGACTTTAATCTATCTAACAATAAGCGAAGAATGAAACAGGATGCATGAACATTCAATTAATACTAGCGTTTTATCGTGTTTGGGAAACTTGTATACACTATAAATGCAGAAAGTTTCGCAACTCATTGTCAGTCATAATCACAGGAAACATCATTCCACATTCAAACCTACATGAAATTCAATCTATTTAAATGAAAAACGAAATGTATCTCTAGGCAGTTTAATTAACGCGTATATTTAAACATTTAATTTAAACTTTCGTACGCTATGTGTGTACAAAGTTCTGTCATCGAGCTATAATCGTAGAAGAGATTACACCATTTGCGAAGTTAAATTAACTGTAGTTAAATTAAGAATAAATAGAGACACCGTGGGAATATATTAGCAAAAGTGTTTTGCCCACCAGTGAGAACTTTTACAACTTCTGCTGCTTAGCTGTGATCACAGAAACTATGCTCCGAGTTAAATTGAAGGAAAAGTAAAGCAATGTGAAAGTTCGAATTTGCGTGTCGTTGTTCGAAAAAGCGTACGTTATAAATGCAGCAAGTTACCATGGTTTAGGTATGGTTAGAGAAAAATTGCTCGAAATCGGAAATTCGAAATAGTGCGGCGGTTTTCGAAAATTTCCGGTGATCTAAACGATTCTGCGAATTAGCGAACGCGAACTAAGAAGAGAAATAGTTTGACAAAGCGTTGTTTTGCCCTCGTTACCGTCGAATTCTTCGCTCGCTGATGGAACACGCCATAAATTCACTTTTCTCGCGCTTCAGAAAAATGCAGAAAATCCAGAGCGGGATGTCGGAGCAGCTGTGACACTGTCGTCCACTTTTACAGGCAGAACGCTTGAAAAAAAAGGAAAAAAATCGGAATTTGTCGCTCCGACACCTCTGGAAGTTGTCACGTCGAAAACAATTCGGATTTTTTTAATTATTCGAAGGACTCTTTTGCACCGGCTCTCTCCCGAGAACGCACGGTATGCGAGAATTTCATATTTTCTTGCCTACACTGTAAATAATTCCACGTTTTTGCCATTCCCGGGTAGTGTGTTTTCGTTTGAGAAATCGCCTTCCGACGAGTTCAGTTATTCATTTCGAAATACAGAAGTGCGAAATATCGAAATGCTGTTCAATAATGAATTAAAATTGACAGTCGATTTGTCTGTGGAAGATGCAGTCTTATGCAGTCTTAAATAAAACTGGCTTAATAATGGTTTGGCCAAATAGTTATTTTTCTTTTTCCCCAATATGACGTTTAGGATACGATTGAATTATCAAACTATTTCAACAATGTTGTTTTAAAACATCAAATTTTTGTTTGTAAATGCATATAATAAATAATTGATGAATAAATGATTAAAAATTGATAAAGAAGATTAAAGTAAGAAGAAATTGAAGTCGGATTAAAATGTATTTCTTCTTTGAATAATTTTAACAAGTAGGAAATGACTTAACAACATTCTTACATTCTTCTAATGCATTTGTAGTTCATAAATCCACAGTTACACAGGTTTGCTATACCGGCGTCATACATGTGTAATGACTACGATTTTATATATTTCATAGAAAGAATCAAGTTATTAATAAAATAAAATTGTAGCGGATTACATGATACTCGGAGA
Organism: Halictus ligatus; assembly: GCA_028454255.1. Lineage (NCBI taxonomy): Eukaryota > Metazoa > Arthropoda > Insecta > Hymenoptera > Halictidae > Halictus > Halictus ligatus. The sequence continues at coordinate 469,643 of CM052132.1, forward strand.
ATTTATAATTATTCTGTGACAATATATTTCTTCATATTTTACAAGAGGATACATTGTACATTTACATTTAATTTTAACATATATTTTACTCCCGAATTCAGTCAACACAATTTTCTATACATTTACTCAGTCCTACCTTAGGCATTGTGGAAATAAATTATTTAAAAAATAATCGTCAAAATATTACATTATCCTATTCGGCTACATATCATCTGACAAAATGATACGTTAGTTTATTTGAAAATACAGATAATTTTATAAAAATTATTTCATTAATTGAATTTCATTTGTACTGTATCTTTCAGTTGTACAAATAATAATAATTCATTCTCTATAAATTCTAAAGAACAATTTATTACAGCAATTAGCATATCTAAATATAACAATTAATTCAGTTACTTTAGTAACCTCTTCTTGAAGTGGAGTTATTTATTATATTACTTGAAAAATGTAATTGAAATAACAAATTATTTGAAAATACTTTTTATGTAATTTGTAGAGTACAAATAATAAAGTATTTGAAATCATTCATAATTTCAAATAATTATTATCTGTTATCTCGTGTAAAATGAAATGTGCCCAAGCCTGACTCTGCATTACAACGAATTTATATAAATATAATGGGTATAAGTATTATATTCCAATATAATGGGTAAACAGTTTGAATTAAAAATATGATTACAATTAATTAATTGCAAGAGCCAGAAATTCGTACGTCTAAGAAATGCTAGTTGCGAACGTGTAAATGAATATCTAAATAAAATCATAGGCTCTACGTTTCTCGAACGGCGTATAAGAATTTCGTCGACAGGTCTGTGTAGTAATAAACGACTACAAGAGGCGTCGAAAACCCTCCTCGTGCACCAGATACGGTCTGAATCGGAGCCCTTCTCGAATCTGAAGAATCGAGTGGTAATCGCGTCGGTCTTAACGCGTGGGGAACGATAAAAGAAGTAAGAGGGCGCGAGATAAAGGAGAAGAATGATAACGGGGCCGACGGAGACAAATTTTTTCAGGACAGCCAAAACTAGGTTACCTACTTATTCAATCGCTTAAAGTATTTTGAAAAACTTTAAGAGACATTCGCGATATCCTGAAATTCAACAAAAAATCCAAACACGAGTAAGTTTTTACAAATTTTTAAATGGCACGCTGTGTATACAGGAAGGAGATTCGCATTTTCCTAAGCAAAACAAGCAACTGACATTTCATTTTATGCAAGAATGGCTTCGGTAAGTTGATAGTGCAACGAAGCTATACGAAAGCCTAGAGTTCCTGTTTCACTAACATGTTTGAAGGCTTTTTTATGTTTTTCCGCAACCTAGTAGCACATAAATGTTGTGCGTAGACCGCAGATATTTATGCAAATTTTTATATTATTTTTTAAATATTGGAATGGCGGAAAAATATACTTTGAAGGCTAAAAAATTCTTTCTGATAAAAATAGATTGGTCACTAATTTAATTGTGTCACTAATGTATAATTTATGAATACTAAAATTGTTACTGTAATGTGTTACCGTTGAATCAACTATTTCCTATCTTTCATAATATTAATTTTAGCTTTTGAATTGTTATATTTGACATTATTTAAGAAAGATAGTTACATAAAACTAAATCCAGTAAAACAATTACGTATATCTGGTAAATACGACAAAATGAAACGAAATATTACAAATTTCTATTTTAGAGCTGTATACTATAAGCCCTTAATTTTGCTGAAATCTAGAAAATGTAATAAAATAACCTTACAAAATATATAGTTAATTTAACCCTTGAGTGAATGTTCAAAATATACTTTAAAAATGCAGTGATTCAATTGAATTATATTTAATATTGATCTCTATCAAGATTGTAGGTAAATAGAAACGTAGTGAGATAGTAAAATTTTATCTAAATCAGCCTCGATAGTTCACTTAAGGGTTACATTGAATTTCAACAAAATTTCAAAACAAGATAGAAATCTCTGTCCTCAAAATATTTCAGACTTTCTTGTATGCCGAATTTGAGAAGATTAAGAAATGGCGTAAGTGGATAACATCCAAAATCTGACTGCGTCACATCGCGAACGAGTCTCCGAGTCCTGTGTTAGCGTTGAACGTCTACAAAGAGAGCAAATAAAATTGTCTACACACACGTGTGCATCGCCAGTATCGCCAACGACGATTTCCTGTTTATTTCGTCGAGCGGCACGAATTCCAGCGCGTTCTCGTCTATCATAGCAACGCGTCCACCGCGATAATTGTTTTGTCGCGAAGTTCACGGCTCGGTGCAGGCGTTTCGATCGTGGCTGTTAAGATAAAGCATCAGAAACGGCGATTTCATGTGCACGGGAGAAGGAAGAAACGGCGGGAGTCGCGCCGTTATCTGCTAGGACGACGGCCGTAAACATGTCATGGGAGTTTTAACTGTATCAAAGGTCCGACGGGCCGGTAATACATTGCCGTGCATCAAACCGGCGAGGCGGCGCGGCGCGCGGCGTTCGAGTAAAGCCACTTGGATTTCCGCCAACATATTTCAACAGATGCGTGAGACGAGCCCTCATGCATCTTTCATCCGTACACTAGACCCTCGACCGGTGTCCGCAGGCGACTATGGATTTCGTCCTGTTCGCCGGCGATTCTTCAATATTTTGCGAAAGCAACCGTTTACACGAATTACTGGCCACCGGCCAACGGTCTACCGGCTTATCAGGCTTTGGTACCCGTACTTGAGCTGTTATCGGAGCAGCGACGGCTGCGTCTACGACAGATTTATGACGGCACAATCACCTCTCGCGATAATTAAAAACTACCGCTGGATCGAAGGCGAGAACCAGAAAAGAGCCATTTTTCCCCACTGTGTGGAAGCGAAAGATCCGAACCATAGAATGTCCACAGTACTATATTCAACTTGTTTTACACCATTATTTCCCAAACTCGCTCGTTGTAAAAAATATTTCAACAGAACGTACTCTGTTTCGGGGGAGACCTTGAATGATCTTGGAAGACGAAAGGATTATAGGTCATTTTGAATTCGCTTACCTAAATAAAAGCATACAGTTCTGTATAAAAAAAGAGAGGTCAACTTGAAATCTCGGTGGCACGTGCACCTAGAAGAGATTTGTGACCACCATAAGATGTCTCCCCTGAAACACACTAAATTCTATTTGAAATATTTTTTTACAACGAGCAATGGTTTGGGCAAAATTTCAAATGTGAAGCGTCTCTAAGAACATTGAAAAATTTTTGAAAATTTTTAAGGGCTAAATTGCATGGTTGATTAATTTCTTGTATTTTTCACTTTAAAATCGGCAGTTTAATTATGACTTTCTATTTTATTGCGCAAATTATCCACATTTGCGAAACTATCTGCAAGAAAACTGCTATGGAACAGAACCATTGAGTACAAGAGCGAGATTCTAATTAGGAGGTCGCAAGGTATCTATAATCAGAAAATTTATTCAGAGGGGAAAAGATGAACGACAATCAGAAAGCAAAATTCAATGGGAGTTCTTTTTCGTGTACACGTTGACACATTCCCCACGTTCTTCCACTCACGGCTTGTCTTCGACAGACTTTCCATTCGCCGAAAAAACAAAAAGGAGTCCCAGGAAGAGGATGTGAAAGGGTAATAGGAAACAGCCGTGGGGGTGCATGGTGAATGAGAAATGGCGGCGAAATGCGGAGATATAAACCAAGATGCTGGATCGGAAAATTGCAGGAAGGTGGAACGAGCAGGAAAAGAACAAGTGTGGACGAAACTGTCGTATAAAATATGTTGACGACTGAAAAATAATTTTTCTATACACTGCAAAAACAAAAATTCAATCAGCACAACACATACGTCATTTAAATTCGAAATAATTAAATATTCAGAGCTATTTTCGCAGTAGCACTACCAAATGGCACAAAATGACTCGTTTCTGATTATTGCTTTTATAATTGTTGAAAGCTTTTTTATTCTGGTACATATTGTAATGGTGGGAAATCTGAATGAATTGAGCCCTATTATTATTACAAAATTCCTGCTAAATAAAGAATTTTTCACATAAATACAAAAATAGAGCGTATAATGTACACGAGTCAGCTCTTTATCAAACGTTAACAAGCATTTATAACTATTAGGAAGTACATAAAAATATACTTGATCATATGGGTATGTAGAGGAGAGTCCCCTCTATCTTTTGACTCAAACCTGAACTTTCTCGCATGTTGAGTTTTCGCGTAACACCTCGTTTTTTATCAAAATCGTGTATTTTTACAAAAACCAATGTTTCTCGAAAATGTTTCACCTAATAGTTGTTGGAGATCACGAAAAAAGTTTTATTTTATGGGACTGTGTGTTCAGTACAATTTCATTTCACTTTAATCTACTAACATCAATAGCCAAAAAAATGCTGCTTCGTTTCACTATCTTAGAATGTGAATTTATAGTTTTGCAACCTAGATGTTATTTGATAAGTTCCTATTCTTTTTAATAATTGGTACTCCGTATTCAAAATTATGCAAAGATCTTAGTCGAGCATTCGAGTTTCTGTCTTGATTTTAAACTCTGAGGATTAATATACCAAATTCCAGATTTGCAATAAAATTTAATCTTCTCAGCTTGGTCGTCGTATGTAAAATAACTTTTTCAATCGCATCGTATGGAACAGTCTATTAAAAGAACCATTGCAGTGTTATTCGAAACGCACAGCGAATGTATGTAATTCTAACAAAAAGGCAAGCTGCTTGTGACACATATGGAGGCTCCTCGATAAATCTCTACAGATTGAAAAATACGAGAGGTATATTGCAGAGAAAAATTTGCTTTTTAATGGTTCGATATAGAAAACAATTTTCCTTATAACGTGACGCTATAAAATGTACTACTCCTTTATTACAACACGACAGCCTCATATTTTACACACAGGAAAGACGTTCCCGATGTAACGTTTCGTGTCTTAGAACTCGTTCGTCCAATCGTCCGTTCCTGTCTCCAAGGTTTTTGTTTTATTCACAAATTATTCTGTAAATGCCAAACGTCTTTGAGCATTACGCTTCTTAATACGTTTACGGATGGTCGCTTTTTGATACTCGACCATGAAATTCTACTTCTTTTGTTCGCATTCGAAACTGTTTCTCTCGTATAGGAAGACAATTCGGAGTTTAATTGTTTGAAGAAAATAGAATGATTTTTAAGCGCTTCTCTTCTTATCATCCGATCCTGTCGTATTGCAGTACCAGTCTTTTCCAGACAATTTACATACTATCTTTGTAACATCTTCTGCAGAGATATTAAAACCTGACGCGATTCTGGGCATGTCGCCTTTCATACGTAAGTTCACGAATTTTTGACATTCCGAAATAACGTTATCTTAACGTGCAAAAATATAAACGTAATACAATACAATTAACTACGTGTTTTCGTAGATGTTGTTCCTTACAGTCAGAATTTGTAAGTTGCATGAAGTTTCTAATAATTTTCCCATTTTTCTATTATTGCAGTAGTTAAGTGTGAGGTGTTTTATCGCGTACTAACATTGAGACAGGACACGTGTCTAAGAGGGTTATAAGGCCCCGATGTTACATCAGAGAACACGTTACGCGACTCCCTCTGGCCCCTTAAGGGGGCCGGCATGGTTTGAAATCCATATACGTATGCAAGGGTCAAAATCTAGACAAACTGCCGCTCCAATATTGCAATGAGCAGTTTTGAAGTGGTCAATTGTGTTTTTAAAAGTCCAATCTACGTCTGTCGAGACGTAGCAAAGCATGCACCAACATGGTGGTATGCATTTTTAATTGATTACTTGCTTACTTAAGACATAAAATGTCTAGAAAAAAAGGCACAGCGTAACATAGCGTGACAGCCAAGGCCAAATGCGTGCCGGCCCCCTTAAGGTTCTAGAGCTGTTGGGTACATGGAAGAAAATTTGTGCGAAATTTAACTGAAAATTTAACTGTCCGTGAAAATCCGCGTGTCCCAAGTCTAAAGACTCCAAATACCTCGCTTACGCTGCGTAAATGCGGCTGATTCTTAGCAATAAATTATACGGTGAATTCCGAATTCTCGGATAACTCGGGTATCGGACAACGAAATCCTTTCCAGGAAGCGGATCACGAGGTAAGAGTGTCTCGAAGGGGCATGATCGAAACGGCTTTGGCTATTTTATCGTTTTATTGCGTATAATGCCTACGCGAGATGGGATCCATGCTAGCGTGACGTTCTTGTTATCTTTCCAAACCGAAGATAGTCTGTTTAGGGTGTCTCGTATTATCGATTCGCTGACGACTGCGGGAAGCTCAAAGCAAGTCATTTTAAAGCTTGCCAACATGCTTTCCGCGACGAGTGTATGCTCCGTGCCCGAGGTGGCCGATCGCAAGGCTCCAAAAAGATATTGAAATGTCTCGCGAGCATCGTGCGCGGCCATACTCCATTAAATCAGGCAGATGACAGCGGTCTGAACGTTTGTTCGACGGAATATCAGCACAGGCCACCGTAAATATCATACCGCTGCGTTGTGCCGGTGCGTAACATCGACGATGGTGGCACGTTAGCCGGCTGTCGATGGAAATCGCGCGGCACTTCCGGCGATTGCCACGCTGCGCCGCGGGTGCCTCGAATTACGCCAGCTACCGGCACGGGAAACGGTCGCGTCGCTGTCAATTCGCCCGGCTAATTGAAGTTACGATAATTGCAGCGGCGTCATTGTGTACCGCGTCGCCAGCTCTTCGGGAAACCGGGGATGTCTTGGCCAACCAGTGAAATTACGCGGTCCTGACCCCCACGCGGCCGTCGTGTCTGCTGAGACACAAGCGTAAGGTGTTACGCTTTGGGACTACCGGTTTTACTTCTAAAATTCCGAAAACCGGAAATTTCTAAATCGCGTTTTCAATATATTTCCGTAGGAATTTTTCAAGTTTAGAGGGTTTAAATTACTGCTGGGCCACTGTCGTTTTTGGAAACAAAACTGTATACGATGGAATTTCCAAGCACTTCTTACGGAACAACGTTAAAGCTAGAAGATTGACTTTTATGATAGGAACGATAATGATTAAACAAAAATCGAATATATCCGAACTTATTTGCGTGATAGTCCAACGTGTCTGAAAATGTAATGCGAGGGCGAAAACGGAGAAGTTGCGGCAATCTGAAAAGATGAACCAATTTGGTGTACGGGAACATTAATGGTTCAGAAATTTCGTCTCTGGAAGGATGCACTATGTCGATATGAACCTGCGACCATTCCTTCTAATTCCAGTTTATTTATCAGCGAAATGTTCCGTCGTTCATGCGCCGAGCACTGACGAGCAAGTTCCCGCAGGGCATAGAAAGGCCACTGATGTTTCTGATGATACAGGAAACCTAGTTTGCTGTTATTGTTCCATTCAGGTGTTCGTCATTCGGCCCTCGATTCGTTTTCAGCGAACGCGAGCCACTCCTGCCACTTTCTTGATTTCAGTACTACGATAACCCACCAACGGCGGGGTCAATATTTTTGCAATATTCACATAACGATAATTCCAAGTTCGAGTCTGAGGTGATTATACCCACGAATTTTGACGAACTTTTTATACGAAGAATCGACGAATTTCCAAATTCGCGAGGACTTTCTGCACGTATTGGTTGGGAGAGCACAGAGGTTGGAACCTTTGCCAGGTGATTGTTGCGAGGGGCAAAAGAGATTCTTACGGTGATGTCTGAAGATGGATACGCTGAAGCAAAGGTAATAACGTCGGCAGACGACATAGAAACAGAATCGAGCGGGAGATGTAATGCGAGGGTATTGCATTACCCTTTGAAGTTTTGCGTCCTGCCCGTCGAGCTTTTAGCGACGTTAAACAAGTAACATCTTAATAAAGGAACGCTCGAATTTTATGCTGGCTCGAACGAGGATCCGAAGAGTGGAATTTCCATCTTTTCAGTTCTCCATATTACTTCGCGCCATGCTACGCTGTGAGAATATTGCGCCAGACGTGCACAATAGGAACAGACACTGTGGAATTTTAGTTTGCGTGTATCGCATCGGGAATAGAGAAAAATGTATCGCAAAATCTACTTCATTGTACACAACTGTACTACCGATCAATCGTTTCGTTCTTATAAGGCAACACAGACCAACTATTGGCTTGTCGGAAAAGTCATGACGCATTTTTCCAGGAGATGGATATGAACAATACGTCGTGACTTTTTCGATAATCCAATAGTTTTAGGGCTCCGGCAGGTTTAGTGTAAAACTTTGTATTCTCTTATTATTGGGTTGTTGCATATCACATGCCCGATTCGTAACTGTAACTATAACAAGCATAACTTCTCTTCAAATAAAACTTATTGGTCAAAGTAAACTCGTTGTAATCAACATACTCTGTCAACAAACAACAAGCTTTCCGTAAGACTGTAAAAATTGAATTTTTTGTGGTCCTTCACGTTCTTCAGTTACAAGATCGTCATCTCTATTTCTGAGCTTCTTCTATTAATGGTCAGCTGTCCTTTATTTCGATATTTTTTACCAAACATCACATAACACTGTTGTCAAGACTTTTCTTTTCCCGTTCATATACAGGGTGCCCCAAAAATGTTGAACTCCTCTGAAAGGGGGTGATTCCTGAGGTCAAAAATAGCACCTTGAAACCAATTCCTTGCCAGGCAAACTATTCGTGTGAAAACAATGTAACAAAATTTGATGAAATCAAATGAAATGAACTCGTGACCGAGGGAGCGAGAGCAGAGTGTTTGTAAACGTTAATACTTTCGCGAGAGAAAGTGGGAGGGTAGCCTGTTCACGAGCCCGGCATAACTCCCGTCGTATATCAGACGTCGTTCCTCCGCGTTGTAACTTTCGTCCCCGAGCATCGGTCTTCGTATATCATCCAAGGAAAAATATCGTTCTTCGTGTAACTTGAACAACGCTCGCCGCTATCGGCGAAACGCGGCTGTTTGCTCTGCGCGTACCCATCGAGCGTCCGGCGCGGAGCGGCATACAGGTCCGACGATTCCATGGAATGGAACGTTTATTCCGGTCTCGCGTATCAAACCAGCCCCGGTCGACGATACCCGCTTCCTACCACTAGCGCGGAAACGGCGGATTTCAATGGGGAATTAACGGTAGCGCGACAGCTTTTTCGAAAATTCTGCTGCGAATATAACCGAGCCGGCGGCCATCACGTTTATTGTAGTCTTGTTGGCGGCCCGTGATCCGGAAACTGTAATTTGTTGCAACGGATGGACAATCCGCGATCGCTGCCTGAAATCCATGTTTTGCCGCGTTCCGTCGGATAATGGAGAGAATTTTCACGCTTTTCTCCTTGTACCGGGCTTCTTTATGGCGCTACAAGAGAACGTCGGGGCCTCATTACACGCTGCTAATAGTTACTGGCGTTTTGTTTTAGTCGCGGAACGCGAATATCCGGGTTGCAACGCTATGGAATTACGGCAGACGTGTTGATAGAGCTTTGAAAAATTTGGAATCCGGATTAAAAGACGATAAAAGTTCAAAAGTTCAACGGAAAATAAAATAGGTATTTTGGAAGCTTTTGGAAATACGCATGCCCTATAAATTCATAAAGTTCCATATTCTACAGGTAGTAATGTCTCTGTATATGTGAAAGCGATGCTCATGATATTTGTAAACTATTTGTCTCCACAGATGGTAATAATAATCTAGGAGAGACCTGTTTTCTACGCGAAACTTGTATGAACGCATTTGTCGCGTTTTCCTGATTAAAATGAGACCAAACACGACACAATTTGGATCATATTTACTTGTTTTATTCTCGATTATCCAAACCGATATCTAAATTCTCCGATATCGGAACACGTCTTCGTTTCTCCGAAGAATTACGTATGTGGTAACCTAAGTAATCCCTAAATTGTTAGAAAAATTGTTTATAAATTAAACCTCCTAATCTTACGAAAAAGTCATTCTCCACCATCTGTAGAAATTTCTAAAAAATTTTATTTTATCGAGTCACATTTTTAAGTTTGAAAACTTTTTCTGCTTTACTCGTAGAAACTATGCGAATGAATTTTACATGGAATGATTCCTTAGATTCTTCCAAATAGAACAGTATTCTTTTTTTTTTGCTTAATTACGATCATTTAAAGATGTTTGAAGAGATGAAGATGTTTTTAACACGCCAATTTTTTGGACGGTTCTCAATTTATTTTCAAGATAAAGAGTCTCGAGGAGAATCTTACTGGAAGATGCAAGTGAATTGTAATTTCTGAATATTCTTCCTTCCTTCCTTCCTGAAGTGTACCATTTAAGCAAATATTCGCAAATTCATCTGGGAGTCAAATTAATTTTCTTGCGAAGCGAAGAAATTCGACGAATGCAAATTTCGACTGATTCAATAAGAGAGAGAGAGAGAGAGAGAGAGAGAGAGAGAGAGAGAGAGAGAGAGACTACAAGTATCGATTTTTCTTTATTAAGCAATTTTATTGGAAATTGTTTACGTCTTTAGACACTACTTTATCCATTGCCCTTGTGTATTATTTTTGCAGTTATCGATTTATTTTATTTGATTTTTGAGATCGGTGCTAAATTTTGCAGCAGAAATATCAACGGATAGCTTTTCAAATCTATTTCGATACTCAGATATATCTTGACTATATGGTATTATGAATGCATTATATTAAGGTATGATCCCTGAAATTATTGATTTACATTTGCATAATCATTATTAAAGGTTTTAACAAAAGTGTTATAAAAAAAAGCTTGTAAAATGTATTTCTCTTTGACTTAACTCTAACTATAAACATTTAGGCATTTCTAGCGTTTCTCAAAATAACGCAACAATACAGAAATTAAAATGGCGGTTTGTACCGTGTTACTATCAACATAATAAAACAATTAGAAAATAAAATAATAACGAATTTCTTGTCGTGTAGAATGTTCGTGTCCAAAATTGACAAAGACTTTTGAATATTCATGATTCCCGTGAAATTCGAATTTGAGTTCTAATCTACTCCGAAAACCCCTGCTAACTGGTAGAATACCAACTGTCTATCTTCCTAGTGTCTTTATCGGAGAAACCGCAAAATTCTAGGATATCTGCTTTCCCATTTGCTCAGAGCAATTCAATACCGCCAATAAATCACTAATGGAAATCGAAACCAAATCTGATGCCAACAAGCATTACGAACCTAACAGTCTCATAATTAACTCGATCATCAGTTATCACTTCTCGATCAGAGGTAATCGAAATACTAGTACTGATTTTGACAGGTTTATTAAGAAATAATGTAGGGCGGTGTCAGCTAACAAGAATCGACTCATTAATTTCCGCTCTTTATCTTCTATTAATTATATCCTTCTCATACAATGGAATATATTGAAAAATATTCCAAGCTTCTTAAAATACTTTTACATTGAAATAATTATATACTGAAATAATTAAAAAAAGAAATAAACTTATATATAACTTTTTTGTATACGAACCCGCAGACTATTCATATCATCAAAAGTCTGGACATTTGTGTTTTTAAGTGGATCCAGTTAACATGTCTGACTATATAGCGTTAATTCTACTTATACTCAATAGGAATTCAGTGTAGTACACTAATCTTTGATTTACACTAAATTCTCAATTTTCTAACCATTAATTTAAGACAAATTGAGTGTAAAATAGGAAGCTAATGCCACACCGCTGTGAATGTTTACTAACAATACGATAAATAGCTGTAAACAATAAGTAATGCTACTTTTGTGAATAGTTTAATTTTTCAAAATTTAAAATCATTTTACTCGAATTGCACAATTCTTTGTGTTAACAAATTTGTGTAGAATCATTGGTTTCATTCCTTGCATTTTAATTCACAAGCTCAATCCTTTCAGAAAACTAGATCGTTTACCAAAGTTTTAATTACTAGAGAGGAAAAGTGTTGGTGTGCAACGATTGCCACTTCCAGAACCTTTGGTTTGAGGGGCGGTTTACAGCCTTTAGCGACCCTTATAAGCGACCCTTATTAGATATTGCAACATCTCACTGCTTTAATAAACGCTAACAAAAAGAAAAAGACTTTCGTTATTTAAATATCCAAACGATTTATTGGCGAGTTTAGAGGCTAAATACGTGAACCTGATGTAAAAAGTAGCGACAGCCGTCCTCAAAGAGTCAATGAATGTGTTGAATAAAAATGCGACAAAAACAATAGGAGAAAAATATATACGTATCGCAGACGATTTATTCGAGATCGTTTAGAAATATAAGGGTTTCCATATGCAGCAGGTTCATCCCCTGCGCAATGCACTTATACTCCGTACGTCGCCCCGTTCATGCTTTAAATAGACCATTTGCACAATCCGCTTTACGAGCCAGCCACCCTCATTATGGCAAAGCCGCGGGCCGAATTCCGTCAGACAAACAAGCGTGTAAAATCCATTTGTACACCGGGTGTGGCGATCTGGGAATCGATCGTGACGCACGATCGAGTCGAAAAGTCTACCTACAAATTCCGCCATTCGCGTAATTATTAAACACGCGTAACAAAACACCGAAACAAACAATTAGGTTTAGTTTTTAAATAAATACTATTTTAACTTCTATATTTCGTTTAAAATACAGTTGGTCGTATAATTGTCCATACGCCCTTTAACGCTAGGTTTACAAGGCCTGTAAAAATAACGCGTTCTAACATTTTAATATACGATTATTCGTGAAGACGTATCCACGAGGAATTATTCAACTTTATTTCTTGGGGTACATATTGTAAAACGAAGGGCCAAAAATGTGGATAGATGCATTCTTGTCATTTTTATAAAGTGATGTAAAATAGACTGTTTTAGTGCTTCTTAAACCTAGTGTTAAATCAGAACAACTTTCTTAACATGTTGACTGCCATGTCACCCATATTAAGGTGACGGGATTATTTGTCCAGATTTTAAAATGAATTTTTACGTTAACGTATTCATTATACCAATTAGGATCTGTAAAATGCAAGAAAGTTGGAGGACTACTCAATATCATACATTTAATTTTTCTTAGTTTTTTTATTTCATTATAAATACTTCGTAAAAATAAGAAAATTTAATTAACTCAGGTTTTGTGTAATTTTCATTACAATACAGACTCGTATAAAAATATCTACTATATCATTTCCCATGAATACATCTTTATCATTTCATCAATCGTTAGTGTAACGAAAAATTAAAAACCAATAATACGACAATGATAAAAATGAATTCAACCACCTACTTCAGTTTTTCTGTGAAACGAGAACGATTAGTTTAGTAGATGAGGTGCAATAAGAATTTCAAGAAAATTGCATTCGGTCAGGATCGCGATGAGAGGGGTGAGAATTGGCTTTTACAACTTTTTTATCAGAGTCTGTGAAGAAAATGGTAAAAATACATTCTCTTTTCTCGAATTCTTCAAATGTCTTCACAGTTTTTACTTTACCTACCTTTTTTGTCAGAAATGCAATCAAATCCGCAGTCTACTATACATGCGGTGACAGTCTGTTCGCTTCGATTGAATATTGATAAAATCCGATAAATACAGGTGAGAGAGGAAAAAAAGGGGGGAAAGGTTAATGCACGCGATGAAAATTCTTCTGGCCGGTAATTTCCCATCTTGTCCGCCGTTTCGCGTCGAGACACGGCAGCCATATTTCAGTGGAAGCGGCGTGTTAATCAAACTTATCTCGCTCTAATGAAGCTGTCGTAATTTAGCCGGTCCGGTGACGTCCGTAACGAGATTTATCATCTTCTCGAACAACTGCACGGCTGTGTGCATTAAATTGCTTTTCCTGAATAGATCGATGTCGAACCGCTGCTACATTGATCGGTAATTAGGAAATCAGACAATCATTTATTGTTATCCGCCGTTGTCTTCGATTTGTCTTTCAGCAGATAAAAATTACCAGCAAAAAAAATAATTTTCACTACATCGGAATTTTTAGTAATCATTTTGATCACCGATAAAGACTAGATATGATTTACGTTAGAATTATTAATAAAATTTCGGTAAATATCCGCAAAACGGTGTTACATTTTAATTTAGATCATTGCTTCGAAAATGTTTATTTAATTTCGTTCAATTGACTATATATGTATGGATGTGTATTCATTTGTTCCCTTACGGGTTACAAAGGTGAACCAGTATATAAGGTGAATCAGTTTATAATTTACTACTTACATGTCTCTCTCTCTCTCTCTCTCTCTCTCTCTCTCTCTCTCTCACTCTCTCTCTCATCTTTCCACTCTTTCCCTTGGCCTTCTCCCCCTCCCTTCTTCTCATTTTCCACCCCACATTTCCTTTCTTTCTCTATCTAATTTGTATCTCCCTCCCCTCATTTCATTCCCCAATCTGTATCGCGCTATTCTAATCAGTCGTTTAATCAATTATATTCTATATTCTATGTTACTGAAATATATTTTTAATGAAAATAAATTTAGCTAAATATTGATTGAATTCATTAATTTAACTCAGGTGTCAAACAGATGTTTTATTATAATCTATTAAATAATTTCAATTTTATTAATTTCTAAATAAAAATTTTATATGAAGAAAAATGAGGTGAAATTTAAAACACTAAAAATAATAATAATAAGTATCCGCAGTCTACTGATTGCCAAAATTTCCAATACAGTAAAAATTATTGATTTTTATAGAAACTTCATTAGTAAATCGATGGTAGCAGACTTAGCAGTTCAGTGTCGAACCATTTACGAAAGGGACTTTAACGCGGACATTATTTTTATAAATAATCACCGATTCATTATACTGTACTCGCACAGATGATATTATAATATTTTAAAGTTGTATACCAAGGTTTATTAAATGATATTCGAAGCAGATTTTCGCGATTACCAACAGCCGCGGAGCATTTCTGAAGCTGCAAAATCGATTCGCTTAATTAATAATTACCCGACGGTTTTGCACCGCGAATTCAGTGCGAAGCGGAAGCCGCAAGATGGCCGCAAGAACTACGCGTGTCGTAGCCGTTAACCGTCCCGCTCGCCTTCCGATTATTTATTGCTCAGGAACAAAACATTGAAATTACGATCTTAAAGCCTCGGCCTTTGCGGTGCCCTGCTTAATGTCGGTAGTTTATATCGAGAATCTAGATAAAGGAAAGAACCAGCTGCAATGGGGATTAATATTCTATTATTGTCTTCCAGCATTAATCCTATATTAATGTCCACCGCTCGAAACGAGATAAATAACGACAAAAAAATGTTGAAAAAGCCTATTATCCGAATTCCATAACTGATTCAGGATTTTTAACCTTCGTCTATTTAGTTGGAGCCACCAAAATCCCACAAAAATTGTCATTGGAACTCACAATGACAATATTGACAATATTTACATGTGCACTATCGTCCAAAAGTGTGAAAGCAGACTATACATACATACTATACTTACATACATTATACATAAGAGAATTAACTTAAAAAATTGTGGTCTGATCAAAGTGAACACCTTCTTTTGATAACGTCTAAACAAATGTTTAGAGTTCTATTTATTAATTTTATACAATGAGACCTACACATTTGAAAACATGTCTACATAAAAAAAAAGAGAGAACAAATAGCGGAACACGCATATATGTATCATTAAGTGGAAAAAAAAGAATTTAGAAAATGTTAGGAAACACACAAGTTGAATTTAATACACATGTTCTTCACGATTCGTTTAAAAAATTCCCAATCATATCATCATTTTCATTCCTCATCATTTTACGACAGTCAGAGTAGGAAAACATGTTAAAGGAACAATAAAACACCAGATTTAATAAACCTGCATGTCGTACAAAAACTATGTTCTGTTGAATATCTGGTAAATTAATTTATACCATCAACGTCGCTAAATTTATAACTTGCTTATAATTCCGCTAATTTAAAACATATTCTTCTTCTTCTTCAAACAATACGATGTGAATTTATTAATTATTACTAGACTTGCGGATTTTATGCATTTATGACAAAAGTGAGTGGAAAAAAACGGAACGCGGTAAAACATTGAAAAATTTTTCAAAACATTGCATTTTGTATTCAACTCAATAAAGTTATTAAGAATAGAAATAAATGTCTACATAGTTCCTGTATCTTGCAACTGATGCAGACAATTTTTACTGTACATAAAAATCCTCAATCTAATTGTTAGGGTTGAAGAAGAACTTGACATAGTGATGCATTTCAATATTATGGTCGCAGGAGTCACGACGAGTCGTCTCGCGAGATAGTTTTGATACAAGCACTCTAATGCTTGGCTTGTATTATGGAAATCGGTTCGGATTCGGGCAATCTGGGCTGTCACGTGATTTGAGTGTTGGTCCCTGGCTCAGAACGTTACTCTAAATTGGGGTTAGGGTCGTGATCTTGCAAATAAGATGACCACGAGTTGGTCTGCGGATCATGTTCCTGCTGGCGGCGTAATCCTAACTCAACTTATTATATCGCGTGAAAATCGTGACCTGAAACAAGATACCGTAACGACCGTGCTATTAACGTTTCCAGCGTGCATGCTCCTTTTTATTGAATGCTTGCTCAGAATAATTGTCGTTTAGATTCCCAGCTATAACCACCGCGAACGGAAACCGCCATATTTTCCAATCTTCCTTTAGCTGGAATTCGAAATTCTCCGGCAGCCAGTTCCTCGGAAACCGGAAGCGGAAGCCGCGAGATAACAGCACGCCGGTACTCCGTTCGCGTTCGTGCGATCAAATTAACGCTCGAATCCTAATATCCGAACTCGCGGCTCGAGTTCCTGTTATTCGAAGTTTCATCGACCGAACTCTCGACTCTAGGCGATCAGGAAAAAAAACCAACAATATTATCAATCTAAACTTAACCAGCCATCTGAAATTACCGTCTTGAAGTTTGTCAACAATGTTAGCTGTAGCGGAAGAAATTTCAATGATTGGTTTGAACAGGTGTATTCTTTGTTGTTGTTAGCTTTTTTGTGGACGCTTGAAAAATTGAAAAAGAACAACTTTTATTGTTCAAACAAAATCATGTATATTGTAATGCGTTGTTCGGAAGACCATTTACATCGGAAAATCATTAATTGTGGAGATATCTTAATTGGTATATTGTCAGGAAACCATTATCCTCTGACTAAGACTTTATGCAAAAAATGAAAGTTGACATTTGTAAGACCTTGGCGCGACTAAAGCCATTCAAATTTCATTTAAATTTTTTCCGCTACAATTCAAATTATTGGAAAAATCAAAGTGGTAATTTCAGTTGGACCACCATGTAGAAAAGAATAATAATAGTGATAGTGATTACTAGACTGCGGATCTTTGTACGAAATAAAAATTTGTGTGTATCAGTTGCAAGAAATAGAAGTAAAATAAAAATTCATCTTTTCTTTAACTTTAATAAGCCTATAATAACGCGACGGCATTTTTACGTCTTTTTAGTGTGTTTATATATTTATTAATGGTTTATTTTAGCGTGGTCGCGTTTCGCGTTTCAGCTATTGGTTTGTGTCACGAAAGCATTTTACAAATCGTAACGAAGTTTTGCTGACGCAGTGCATTATTGTAAATACACAATGGATTTCCAATCTTTCGATTTTTCTTAAAAAAACCGTGTACGAGGAGAACTTGTTTGGCTAGATTAGAAAACATGCTATAAAGATAAATTAAAAATGCTAATGCTCTTTTGTTAATGTACACATGTTCTCATACTTTCACCCATACGTTCACCCGTACCAAAGATGCACGAAGATCAGCATCGTGATTACAAAAATGAGTTTTCATCTCTTCCCTAAAAACCGCCCACCTCGCACATGATTGCTACCGTGATAGAAGCGTGGCATTCATTCCCCTAAATTCGCTCAGACAGAAAAACAAAAACGTGACGATCGAGCGGAGAAAAAAGCGTCGTCCGCAACACGCGCGAACAACATTTCGCCATTTAAAAAGGAACCTTTTAAACTTCGGGCAAAACAATGCGAAGTCGAGAATTGTGTTGCTGAAAGTTTCAAGCGGAATTCCCAACGATCATGCATACCGTTCTCTCGTCCGGCATGTCCCGTGTCCCTCGGATCGAGAAACTCTTACTATACAATATCGGCCCCGAACTATATGGTTGCATAACTAGATTGCTCGCTCTGATACACGTTACACATGAATTAATGAAATCCTCGAAAACAGACTTTTGGTTGGGGAACTGTGCGAACGAAAAGCAAATATAACCACCACGTCCGTGACTTGCTGCAACTTTGTGTTCCTCTCGCTTCGACTTCCTGACTTGTCCGTTGGCCGAATCGATGAAACATGACAACGAAATCTGCACGTTATACAGGGTGACTCGTTTCATATGATCGCTTTCTATGCAACGGCTTCTTTTTGAAGTAGTGTCGAAGAAAAACATAATTTGCTTGGAATTCGTCAAATCGATATTATTTAGCAAGTAAGACATTTTATTCCGAGGTCATGGTTTTCGATTTTTCAATGTTGTCGGAGATTTTTTTAATTGGTGTAATAGTGTAGGATTAAATTTTTGATCGGTTGGGAACTAAAATAATTTATTTGAACTAATATTACACGCGTTAAAGAAAAAGATAAAGCAGATACAACTTCTGCTCGTTACCACACGCTCATCGCTTCGACGTCCACTCTACAACTCTGAGCATCATCGCATTTTTCGATGAGTCCTTCCGCCCCTACCGACCTTTCCTGCACACCCCTGACTTTCGCCAAATGGTACGTGTTTAGGTATAGCACTAAAACTACACTAAAACTACCCTAAACTATAAATCTACGCTTAGCATGAATAACTGCGATACTCCAATAGTTTACATCGAAAGAAATTATATAACCCTCATAGAGGATCTGCAATGGTAAAATGAAACTATAATTCGTAACGTAATGTGTCTGTTATGGCAATCTGATTAAATATTCCAATATTTTATATATTTTATTTGGATACATAATTTACATAACGAGTAGGTACCATCTTTTATGAAAAAATTTCTGTTAACAAATGTTTAAAAGTAAGTGATAACAGCGAAAAGCAATAAAAATGTAAGCGTAATTTTAAATATAATACATTTTAACAAACAAATTACCATAAATTTGAACGTGGTACGAGCAAATACGCTGAGATTCTTCTACACAAAACGAACTAAGTCATATGTAATGAAAATATTCAAAGTTAGAAACAATGTCCGGATTTTAGAGTTGAAATAGATAGTTTCGAGTTCAAAGGGTTAATAAAAGAATGAAATGGTTAAACATTGAAATGAATAACAAAAAATAATTGAAGGAGCAAATGCCAAATTACTAAAAGGGAGGGAATGGGAGGGTTAAATGCTGGTACGAATAATAGAATAAAAAGGTTGAACGCTGTTGTGCAGAAAAGAATGAAAGCGTTAAAGGCTAAAACGTATAAAACACTTAAAGAGCTAAATACTGAAACGAGTAAAAAAGTTGAAGAATTAAATGCTGAAGTGAATAGAGGAATTAAAGGGTAAAATGTGGAAATGGAAAAGGGCGTTAAAGGATTAAATGCTGAAATGAGTAAAAAATTTGAAGTATTAAATACTAAAGTTAATCAAATGCTAATGTACGAAAGACTGACAGGGCTGGAATGCTAAGATGAATAACGAAATTGAAGAATTAACTGCTTAAATGGATGAAAGAATTAAAGGGTTAAATGTTGAAACGGAGAAAGAATTAAAGGATCAAATGCCGAAATGAATAAAATAATGGAAGAGCTAACTGCTAAAACCAACAAAAGAACGAACGAGTTAAACGCCAAATGGGACAACAAAAGGAAAGGATTCGTTACTAAAATGAACGAAAGAGTGAAACAGCGTGACGTCAGAAAATCCAGGCCGCACCCGGTTATCCGCATAACTCTCGGCCGGAAAAATCCGGCGAACGCCTTCCTGCAAATGAGAAGCAAGTCGCCGCGATCGGGAAAAAAATGTCCACGGCCTATCAGAACAGGCGTATTCATTTTCACGCCTCTCCCGGGGCAGTGTAAACCGTGCAATTTGTGTTTTTGCGCGTGACGTTAATGTTTAATGTTCACCGGAGCGCGGCAGTAAATTCGTGGTGGAATTGGCTGTAAATGTTACAAAGGGCGAGGGCGAGGGGGAGGTGGTGTCAGGGGTGTGCCAGGCTGAACAATTTTTCGACGGGAACCGCAATCGAAGTCCGGCCGCTTGTGCACACGTCGATGAATGTCGGGCGCGAGCAATGTTTTTGAAATTTATCCGAACCGGGAAAACAGAATGGAAATCAAGGCTGACAGGGACACGGGGAACGTATAAAGCCGGGCGAATGCTTGTTTTATGATTTTCGCCGCGACGCCGACGCCGACGCCGAGAAATGGAAGCGACTTCCGGCGACGGGAAATGAGCGCCGATGCGGCTCCCGGCGAATTTACGTTGCGCTGAAACTCATTACACTCACATGTACATGCACCGTAGCACCCCGTTCCGCAAAAAACATGCTGGCCGATTTCCCAGTCGATGAATGGAGTGCCGCCTGCAATGACTAAGGGCAGCGGCCAGTTTCTCGGGTCAAAAGGCCGAATTTTTCTGTGTTTCTGGTTTTACTTGATCGTAGACGGTACTCCATTTACTCTCCAAGTTCCCAGTTACTCGATAATTATAGGCGACACGAAAAAAAAAAAAATACGTCAGACGAAAGTTGTAGAATATATTGCAGTAACCTTGAAAAACTTTGTGGAGATTACAATTGAAATTCTGTGTGGAAGCCTACATTCATTCTTCTTAAATTTTAATGCAAAAAATATCTATTTTGCATCACGATCCACAGATTGCTCGTGCAATGCTAAGTTTCAGTAGAAAGGGCTGAAATTTCAGATACGAACAGGGTAAGAATGTTCGATCACATATTGCGAGAGCGTTCGCTTCGAGCCGTTGAACAGATCCAAGGTAGTAGTACGCTCGCCTGATTCGGTTTCGAATGATTATTATCTGCACCCTGGTTCGCGAGAGCAGTTGCACCGGAGGGAAACTCAACGAAAATCCTGAGACGATATCAGATGCTGAATTCGCCGGGATAAGAAAGGAACTGCTCTCGGACGTGGATTGAAAGAATAAACGTAGGTAATGCCATCCGGTGCAAATCGAAATTTTGCCGAAGATATTTCCGAACACTGAGAGTTTTCGGATGATCTACAAAGACGTTTCCGCTTCACAGTTTTTCGAAAACATCTTCACTGATTACCGTGGCTATTCACTTTCGAATAAAAGTTCATTTTACATAGACCGCGGATCTTTGCGTGAAATAAAAGTGTTCCATAGTCAATTGTGAAAGATGAAAGATAGACGAAAATGTATTTCTGCAATTAATAATTTGAATAAGTCTAAAATGGAATAATATTTTCAAATTCTGCTAATATCCTCACAGTTTCCTGTTTCATTCACTTGTTTGCATGAATGCGTAAAACAGGAAATCAAATTTTACTCAAGCGTGTTTTCTTTGCATTCTTAACACGCGTAGTCTAGTTATTACAAACTACTTATTGCAGTAAATACACTCGCCGTTTACTATCACCTTTAAGAATTTATTTTTGTCATAACATATTCGGCGAAATCGTATTTTGATACTATTTGTAGGATGTGAAAGGATGAAAAATTGTAGTCTTGTCGAATAAATTACTTTCGATGGATTTTTTGTAGCCATGCTTGAATTTATGATGCCACTTCCTCGTGTTTTACTCTATGAAGCTTGTTAGTCCGACTCGTGAGAATTTATCTCCCGTTTCGTACCCTCCACAAGAGGATTTCTCTATCGTGTATTTCACGTGAAACTGATGTCTGACTTTCCCAACAACAAGCATTTCGAAGACGATTATTTTCACCGGTTCCAAGTGTCCTAGCCGAGCCAGTAATTGCCGTCATTTGCTCGCATGGAGAGAAAGAATCGGTCATTCATGCGGATTACTGAACCGGAACTCGGAGCGAGGAAACTTCAGTTTCTCCGGCAATTCTTTTTCCCTAATCCTAATATCTTAATAGCTATCCTTTTACCTTTACCACTTCTGAAATTGTTATCAAGACATCCACTTTTCGCTTGATTTTCTCGTTAAAAGCAGACCTTCATTTCGACAAATTATCGTCACATTTATACAGGGTGGGACAACGGTTTCTGTCGCACGAAATGTGCGATACACTTTTGTTCCACAGACTAAATTATAGGTAAATGGTAGTCGAATAGTTACGAACTTTTAACACTAACCGTACCGAGCACCAAATGTGACTGTAATTAAAGAACTACACGACTGAATTTATTTAGATTTTTCGCAATTTTTATAACAACGTGTGCTAGGATGAAGAAATTTATTTAATCATTTCGAACGGAAGCATCTTCATAATTTCAATAATTGTGAAACGACAAAAGCGAAACCAGTGATTTGATCATTCGTGGTACGGTTAGTGTTAGAATATGTGTTCAAAAATGCTTACCGTGATTTTGAAAGATTACTGTAAAGAAGATACATTAAACTGATACTAGCAAAATGGCGAGTGCGAAACGAGAATGAAATTGGTAAATTCAGTGCTCAGTGTGTTTAAACACGTCGAAAGTTTTCGAGCTTCCAAGAGCATAGAAAGTTTTAAGTCGAATACACGAGCAGTGGGACGCAAGAATGAAAATTCTTTGGGCCATCTTCAATGTCCTTTCACGTTGTTATAGAAATTCTCGTAAGTGTGTGACACAGTTTAATTAATCCAAAGCATAGGAGTTTGTCCGTTGAGATCGTAACTCGAAAATTGTACACGATTCAGCGAGAAATTACGAGCAAGGAGAAAGTTGAAAATAAATGCAATGTGGTTTTAAAAAATTTCTATTCTTTTTGTGATGGTGTCAGATGCCTTAACTACTATTTCATAGCTGTGGTAAAGGCTCGACTGACGAATTTAACGAAGAAAGATGAATTGATTAACCTCAACCGCTGCGGAAAGAACAATCTGCATTGGTCAAGGTCGTTCAATCCATCACTCATCATTAAGCTTAATATTCGACGAATGCCTCTTTCATGTTTAGTTTTGCATAATTCTTGGTGTTCGATCCAACTCCAAATGAATATTGTATTCTTAAAAAAAACTGCCCCTCTTGAACAAACGTAGTTGAAACTTAACAAACGTACTTTTTCTGGATGTATTTCAAAACATATTTCATACTCATGAAGTAGTTATAAAGGTTTGCAATGATTAGACTGATTAGCTACGTCAGTAACTTCAAGAAACTAAAAATAAAAGTATTTTAAAATGAGAAATTTTATTTCAATGATATTCTTTTTCTAAAATCTTGAAAAATGATAAAACACAGCATTCAAGAAAACGTAAGGTAATTTAATCATATTTTTATCTTACTAAAGCCAGTGACGATGGAGAGAGACCATTTTCCTTACCTTCAATTTCTTCAAGTTTCTCAAGAAAACTATAAATTTGCATAGACTGGTGATTACTAAGCTGGGGATGTTTATGCAAATTTCCGTTTTTATAGGGAAATTTTAAGGAGATGAGCCAAGTGAAACTTTATTTTGGATAGCAGCTGTTGTAGATAAAATGGAACCTGAAACAGTATCAAATTTCACCAAACGTTCCGTATTACCATTTTCTGAAATCTATTGTAGTTCATGACTAGACTGCAGTTCTTTATAAAAAATAAAATTTGTCGGTATTAATTCTACAATATTGCCGAAACTAATATATTAGGTTGCCGTAAAATAATTGCAGTTTCGAGAAATCAACATTAAAACAATACTTACATTTCATCATAAACTACATTATATATGAATATGTATGAATACAATTATCGATTAAATGTATATTATATAAAATCAATTTGTTTGTTTCTGTCTTAATAAATAAATAAATAATGATTTTCTGATAAAATTGTTCTATTAGTACAGTGTTGATCATCACTGTATACTTTCAATTTGCAAACATCAATACTTGAAAGAAAAAAAATGTCCGAAAACCTGGAAAAGGATGGTTACTAATGCCATCTGAAAAAACTTATTCCTTTCCGGACCAATAGGAGCGCGGCTACAGCGGATGGATTCTGGCTTGGCCAATGACATGCTCAATGGAACTTGTCGCCTAGCCGGAATATGTTCGCTATAGCCACAGTGAAAAGATTTCCGCAAAGGAAATAGTTACTTCGAATGACCTCAGCAACCACCCCTTTCAAGGTTTTCGGACATTTTTGGGACACCCTGTGTACAAATTAAAGCTAGTATATATATTCTATCACTTTGTGTAGAAGTGTATCATAAAACTAGCAAGTTTCATAAATATGCGCGAACTGTGAAATACTTTTTAAGAACTGTTTTCTCAACGGACAGTGTTAAAACGCAATAATCTCAGCGGAACGGTCTCGGTGATTTTAAGAACATCGTTTTCCATGTCGATCGTCTCGTAAATTATAAAAACGTTCACCGTGGGCCGTGGGATGACACTCGGCGTCGGTGGAGCCACCGGAGCTCGATAAATCTCGGCCCCACCATGGGAAAGCAGTTTTATTTACGAGCAGACTAATCAAAACGATATTCGTTTCCGTTAATCCGAATCCTTAGAGGCAGTTAAACCGGGCCCGCGCCGCGTGTCGTCCATCATGGGGCGGTGTAATAGTAAGCTCGGTGGCTCGTGAAAGCTCGTGTCCGACACGGTCATGATTGTCATTCGCGTGCTGAAAGCTCGATGGTGAAAAGAGACGAAGACCCCCGGGGAACAATGAACTACCGGAACAACGGGGCAGCTTTCAGTTTTTCTTGCACAAGAATAGCGCGCGCGCGTCCCACCGTAAAAAAATTCCGCACACTCGAACACGACTGATAAAAGATTGACGTGCTCGAGTCGAAGATGATTGATGCTCGTTAACCAGCTAGCTGTTGCGATCTCTTCGAAAAATGTATACCCAAATTAGGTCGTAAAAATTAAGCAACGACGAGTATACTCGTCAAACACGGAGTATGCGTGGCTGTTATAATATGGAATTAAGTTGTAGGACATTTTCGCACAAGAAAAAGTTATTCCAAATGATCTTGGGAATCATCCCTTTCAAGGAAGCACATTTTGGGACACCTTGTATATACAGTTTTTTTCATAATAATTATGCGTATATTTTTATTTGTTCATTTTATTTCGTCTTGGCCTCCAAATATTTCAAACATTTTGAGGTGTACGAATATATATTAGTTTTCACTAAAATTGCAGTTTAAACAACAAATTGTAACTACTTTTACAAGTATACTTTTTTACAAGTTTACGAGTATACTCGTCATAACACAAAATATTGTCATTTCTTCATGACGAGTATATTTGTCAAAAACAGCTAACTGGTTAAATAATAACAGGAAAGACCGTTCGTATGTATTTTACGTCGCGCCTCTGGATTCGTTACAGATGTCTGCTAAGAAAGGTAGCAAATCCTGCATTTTTTCAAGTTTTGTGTAATAGTAAAACCTGGTAAAAATACATTTTCCATGTTATTTCAAGTTTTTGGCATGCCTGTGTGTGTGTAACATAATCAATATTGTCTAGAATATACAATTCGACAAAATTTTTAAAGTAAAGTAAGCAAGTAAAATATTTTTCATCGTAGTTGACCTTCAACAATCTTGAATGACCTTGATTGGTAGGCCACTATTCGAGTCTTAAAACGCCCTACTAGATACTAGATAGTACATAGAAAAGTAGGTACATCGTTCTGATTTAAAATCGGTGTTGACCTTTGTATATCCTCTACGCGTCCACCTAAAAAAAAGCTATCAATATGGAATAATGCCACCTTGGAAACCACGCAAGTCTCACACATTTTTTTCTATCACAAACAAGAATCGAGTTATTCAAGTGGCCTGTTTTAAATGCCTCAACCGGTATATTTATGAAAATAAAACCAGCCTTGCGAATAAAAAAAATGTCTTCCAAAGAATTGTCCTAGTGCAACAACATTTACCATTCATAGAAACTTCTCAAATATTTATCGCACAGAATTGCATGCAATTTGCAAAAATTTTGCTTCGTAGCACGTATTGATCTTTCAAGAAAGATAGAAAAGAAGCTAAATGAGATCAATTCTTGCACAAAAGATCGTTTTGATCTCCATATCAAAGGATCGAAGAAAATTTTCTTTCGAAAGTGTCTGACCTATCTCAAATAAAGTCGTAAGCATTTTCTGTCCGCCGTTGTAAATTCTCGGCACGATTCATAATGCATGCGCGCTGGAACTTAACGCGACTGACAACACCGCCTGCAATAATAATAGTCGAATCATGAATTGTTGATGCTGTAAAGGAAAGTATTGAAGTTTATGCATTTATTGCGTCTCATGACCCGCGGAACGCAGTGCGCTAAAAGTCCTTTTTTTCAAGCTATACAGTGAATTCGCATTTAATGTCAAGCAGCACGGGTCTTGACATCGCTTATGTTCTAGGTGACATTATTCTTTGATCCACGCCGAATGAAGAAAAGGACAGAGTAACACGAGAACTTCTCTATTTCTCATTATTTTTTATGGGACTTCCACTAACATGTACTGATTAAAATGAATTTTTCTGATTAAAATGATACCAATCACGATACAATTCGGATCATATTTACGCTAATTTTCCATTAATATAATTGTAATGGGAAGTAACTTTCATCGTTCATTGAACAAGTAAATATCATTTTTAGTAGAACAATGCCACGAATATGTTAGTGAAAGTCCCATAAAAAATAATGAAAAATAAAGAAGTTTTATTATTGGATTAGTAGTGGTCTCCTGGTCTGACACGAATATACCTGATCCGTATTATGTTAGATTCCTCAACGACCGAGGCCTCTCGAGCTTCTTGGCCCTTCTTGGCACGGGGTATACCCTGCGGTAGTGGGAATAATTCCGCGACCTCTGTCATCGAGGCCTCGGCGACTTATATCCCGGATTCATTGTAAACATTTTTTGTCTAATTCAATGTTTCAAAGACGACAACACTGAATTGATTTAGATATTGCACAATTTTTACTATAAGTAATCGAATACAGAAATTTATTCCATTATTTCTTATAAAAGTATAGTACTAGGATTCGCATTAACCATCAAGTACACTGGCTCACGAAAGTATTCGAACGCCCTTAAAATAGTATAACTTTTTAAAATTTTTAAAAAATTTAAAATATGCGTTTCGTAGATCTACATGTAAATATGTGTGTCAGTTTTGCGGATCTCTATGCAAAATACAAATTGTTTAATTCCATTAATAGTTTCCGTGACGTGAAAATAATCAATATTTTTAAATCCTTTTAATATTTTCACTCTCCTGAACTCCACGTGCTCATTTTTGTGATAAACACATAAAGTCCGTTGTCTAATCACTAACTTTCATCTAAAAGTTATTGCACATTACACGTTCAATAAGTTTCTCCGCAGACCTAATTTGACGTGCACTCTTTCGCTGACTACCAGACAATTATAAAATCAAAAAAGGGTTATTTCGTGTTTCCTGTTATAACTGTAGCGTTAATCGGTTTATAGTGTCTTCGCGAAGCAATATTACGCTGCTTAATGGTCACAACGCGTTCCGAAGGTGCATAACTTTCGGTTAATGTCGCGCAGCCGTGTACGATATTGTTTTGATAAATGTCTGGGTGAAACTGGAATCAAAGTAAGGTCAAAAGGATTTCCCTGTTCCCGGCGAAAACATTTCCTTTCCTCGCTTGGGCACGGCATGAAAATTCGATGTGCCGGATATACGGTCCTCTATTTACGGCAACAATGGCGTCCACAGTCGCGCCGAAGTTTCGAAGTTTGATTCCCCCCTCCACACACACACACACACACACACGAGGATCCAAATCCACGAGAAAACCAATATCACTATCCGCCATCGACTTGCTGCAAGACCTGACTGCTGCGTTGCATTGATTGATCTGTCCTCGTAGTTGGTCTAATTACTACAGTCACGAAAAGGCCCTTCATCTCAGGACGCCACAATAGTCTAGGCGAATAAAGCCCCTTTGAAGCATCCCCTTCGCAAGACGAAACCTTGTTTAAGATTACTTCGGACAAGAGAAACGTTTCAACCTGAAAGAAACGCATTGCTACGAGGATCTTCCTGTTTCTGCTTCTTTTCATCAGAGTTGTCGATCACGATCAACGACATCGACAATCTACTCTGTAATTCGTAGCTCCACAACGAGCATTTTATACACTTTATAGCTTGATAAACGGCATTTTATAGTTTTATAGGGAACGTCGGACAGCACTTAACGCCAGACACTAAAATTTTATGCTATCTCGTAAATATGTTAATATACGCTCCGCAACAAAAAGATAGTATATTATCTAATTCTGTTAATTCTCGCAAATATAATCGAATAACATCAGTTCCCGTATTATATGTCACTGTTCAGTTAGCAATAAGTTGTATCTGTTCAGGGTAAACACTGGTTTTCTGTTTATAGGTTAAACTGTAAACCGAAAACCAAATGATAGCACAAAGTCAAAATTGTGTATTTTCCGTCAGGGAGCGTCCAGGAGCCAATTTGTTCACATCGGCGAGTAGTTAAGAGTGTTCGAGAAACTTTCAACAATGGCTCGCGGTAAAAGATTGACTGGTCCTGAAATATTAATAATACACAATTTACTTAAAGAAAATCATTCTATCAGTAAAATTGCGAAACTGTTGAATCGTAGTCGCAAGGTTATTTACAATTTATTAAAAAATATAGACGAATATGGAAAAAAGAGCACAGGTCGTCCAAGAGTAACAACTGATCGTCGGTGGCATGCAATTTTAAGAACTGTATCAAATTCTGCTGCTACTGCCAAGAGACATTGCAGCAGAAGCTGGAGTAAATACCAAAATACGTAATGTACAACGTATTATACAAGAGTGTAAATACATAAAGAAGCACGTTTACAATTTGCTGAGAAGTATATTCATTCGAAGAAAAAATGGTAAAAAGTTATCTTTGCTGATGAGAATAGATTTACGTTAGATGGACTGGATGGCTACCGATATTATTTCCACGATTTGCGTAAAGTACAACAAATTTGATGTAGTCAGCAATATGGTGGTGGTGGAGTAATGGTATAGGTGGAAATTCGGTATTATGGACACACTGAAATTAAGTTTGTAAGCGGTAAAATGAATAGTGCTGAATGAAAAGTATATTGATTTAGTCGACGAGCAATTGAAGAGACATGCTGTAAAAATTGCGGGCACATACTTTATTTATCAGCAAGATAATGCAAGTGTTCATACAGCCAAGATTGTAAAAGAATATTTTACATGGAAAAATATTAGAATTTTGGAATGACTAGCCAGGTCTCCAGATTTAAATATTATAGAAAATTACTGAACCTATTTAGCCAGATTAGTATATGCCGGTAGGAGACAATTTCGAAATCTTAACGAATTAAAAATCTGTATTGAACGAAACTAGGCAGCGTTAAGCAGGAAATTTGTTAACAAATTATATAAATCTATGCCAAAACGTTTAGTGGCAGTTCTACAAATAAAAGGTGGAGATGCGAAATATTAAAACATTATTTTTTTATACATATTCTTATATTTTAGCTATTTTAAGAAATTTGTGCTATCATTTTGACGCACCGATTTTTCGTTTAATGTTACACATTCTCCAATAAAATTGTTTCTTCGCATAATAAATGCGTTAAAACATATTGAAGTAATTGGTTATTCTTATTACGCAGTATACAAGTCACAAACCATGTAATGTACTACTTGAAAAATACCATTTATCTCTATAATGTGCTATCTTTTTGTCGCGGAGTGTATTATGACACTACCGCAGGGGGTGACCTTTAAGGGACACAAAAGTTAGATCACGGAGAAGTATAACATGATACAAGATTTCTGTTTTTAATTATTTTCTTATAATAAGACTTTCACCAACCTGTTTGTAGCAATTTTCTGATTAAAATGAGACTAAACGTGACATAACACCAAACATATTTCTCGTTTAATTCGCGATACAGTAGAATCTCGATTATCTGAACCGATTCTAGCTGCAAAAAGTCATACACATCAGATTCGGCTTCTGATGTCAACTTATATGATGTCGTAATTTTTTAAAGATAAAATAACACCAATTTACCACTCGATTATTAATAAAAATGCATTTTTAATCAAATTGAACTTCCGATCATGAGTGTTGGTATCTGAATTCTTCATTATTCGAATGAAAGTTTTATGACTCTGCAGAATTATGCACGTAATTATTTAAGTGAACTCTAAATTGTTTGAAAAATTGTTCATAAATGCCCCTCTAATTTCATATCAGACGCTGCAAAAACGTGGTAAGATGGCGACTAGCACGACCAGTCTTATTTCCGGTTTTAATTACCAGCGCGGAGACGCGTGACGGTTTTTCTCAATTTAGAAAAGTTTCAGTAATGAAATTCAACTGTAATTTCATGGAAGCATAAACTTGAACATTTTGTGAAATTAAACCGGTGCGATGACTGCGGTAATAGTTTTAATTTCATAATTTTCTGGGGATTAGTGCCCCTCCTACGTGAGACTTTTTCGTAACGATACTA
Source organism: Halictus ligatus (assembly GCA_028454255.1). Lineage (NCBI taxonomy): Eukaryota > Metazoa > Arthropoda > Insecta > Hymenoptera > Halictidae > Halictus > Halictus ligatus. Next base: position 500,095 of record CM052132.1, read on the forward strand.
CGCGGTCGTAGTTTCCAAACGTCGTTCGCAAGGTTGGCTGGGATTTCAGAAATTCTGAGAACATCCGGAATTTTCACTAGACTTTAACATATCTGCAACTTGAAAAAAAAAACAAACACATTATTACAATTTTTCGAGTTTACAGAAATTCCAAGGGTAACTGAATTTTCGTCTAGATTTAGATATATCTGCAATTTTTACAAAAAGCAAACCCATATGAACGTTGCAATATTGTCGACTGAGATTTCATAACTTCTTAAAACAACTAAAATTTCAACGAAAAGAAACGAACCCACCTTTAATGCTAAGCAAAGTTCATTTAACAAAGGAAACATAAGACAGAATAACTAGAAGTTACAGAAGTCTTTAAGTAATATTATAAGTAAACGAAGTACAATTTCGTTTCGTCGCCTTTTTAAATAAAACAAAAGGTAAATTTGTCATAATGGTACCTTGACTTCTTAAAGCTGAGAAAACACGATTATGGTGAAACACTCGATTTTCTGCATCGTCTAACTAAACTGGCTGTTTTTACTGTTTTAGCCATTCTTCCCAATCTTTCTCCGAGACTTGTCAGCCTTTTTTTACTTAATTTCACCCGAATTGAAAGTTTGATCGTAAAGAATCGTGAAATTTCATGGCTCTCTGGTCAAACACAGATTGCGTAACAGTAACGCGGAAAATGAGAAACCATGATGGGCTTCCTGTTTTGTTTCCAACACTTGCGCTCGAAGTACTCGGAATTTTCGGAAAACCCGCTCGCAAAACTTTCCGCCGTGAGCAACGCGGAAACAGTCCCGTGTGCACGCGGAGAATAGAAAATACCGCGAATTAATTTCACCGAAGTCGGCAATCGACTCGCATTCAACATTTTTTACAGGTCAGCCATTCAACTTTCTGCTCGTCCACAACCGGGAACTTTCATTCTTAAAAAGCTTTCATTGTATTCCTATAACATGTGCAGTCGAATTACTTGTCGAGCACGTCATTTCGAAATCTTCCAGCCGTCCCATTATTGTGCAATTTTCGTAATGGTCTTCGCGAAGAAATTCTCGCTTCTTTATACGTTTGAAAACGACCATTTTTCTCTATTATTTGTAATGAGAATTGTACTGCATGAAACATGTTACAAGGGCTGTTGCTGACGATTTGACTGCGTTGATAAAGTACTTTTCTTTTAAGTACATAATTAAATAATATGTGAACTGTAGGTGCTAAATGCCAGTCCTGATGCCAGTTGTTGACATTCGGTCTTGAAGAAACGAACACATTCTTCATGTATTTTTAATGAAGAATTATCCTTATTATATTATATAAATGAAGACACTCCAATGAAAAAATTAAGCTTGATCAAGCTTGATTAGACTTGATTTTATCTTCAAGCAAATACAAAAGCACAGCCACCCTAATAATTTGTGTGCTCACTGTAATTACTAGATTGCGGATTTTTATGCATTTATGAGGAAATTGGCAGTCATCAAAATATAAAACAATATTGGTACGTTGTTTTCAATGTATCCAAATTATTAAGGGATGAAATTACTATTTGTTCAATTGCTGCTTCGCATAATCGATGAAGAATAATTTTGTTTTGCATAAAAATCCGTAGCATCTAGCAATTACTAATGCATGTACTGTGAATTTTTATTTGATCCTTTTTATTTCCTCATCGTGAATTTATATTCACCAGCATTATTATATAAAATACTGTTTCATGCCAGTTGAGTTACGTGCTTGTATCCCAACCGACAACGTATACGAGAAACGTGCTAGAACATGTCCTGCATATAATATATGTTAACTATAAAGAAATGTTCAACATGAATCTGTGAGTTAAGATACAATTGCAGGCTCATTGGAGTTGTTAATCGATTGACTAGTTAATAGTCATTTTTAGTCGTCTTCTATGACATAAATATGCGAATTGATTTACTACAAACAGTTTGTATAATTTACATTCGAGTTAAAAATAAGATTCTATAAATTAAGATTCCTAATTGGTACTCACTGCCAATAAGGGAAACAAAAGTGTATATTACTTATAGAGGGTAGGGTGTCCCATTTGGTACGACCCCTCGAACATCTCTGAAATTATTAATGGTATCGAAAAATGTTTCAGACAAAAGTTATGCGGTTTCGATGGAGACATCATTCTATGTTAATGGTTTTTTTTTAGATGGACCAATAGAAACTAGAAGGTGACATTAACTTCTTTATTAGAGCCATGCAGTTTTTAATAAACCAGTCGACCTTCTCATATCGAAAAACCATTAGTTGACAAGATATTTAAATTCTAATAGTATAAAATATCAGTAGTGGTACAATATTTACCTCATTGAATACAGAGATTTACTCAATTTGTAAATTATCTGTCAATTCGATCTGACATTTAGAAATCAGTCGACATTCTTGACAAATTCTTTGCCTCAAGTCGTTCAGAGTACTTGATTCCAGTTGATAAACTTTGTCTTTCAAATTTCTGTTTTAAAAGTCATGTCATGTCATGTCTGCTCAGGCCCAGACAGACACCGCTTCATGCCAGAACGAGAGGTTATGTCAATTTCCATCCTTTTCTATCGAAAGATATCGCTATACGGCAGACCACTTTATCATCTCCTGAACAACTTTAAGGTACCCATAAACTCTGGGCCCACTTAAGAACAATGTCAAACCGAATAGGTACCCTCATCCGCAATACGTCAAAATTCGTCCCGAGCCATCGTCTTATGTCGAAAGAAAACTGTAAAGTATTATTGATATAATAATTGACCGATTCTAATATCCTTCTTTTCATTATCCTTCTTGTGACGATTTTTCGCCCACTTTGTCGCATCTCCATTATCCCCAACTTCAAAGGAACGTTCTTCGGGCTCGTCCATCTTCTTCGGGATCCGTGCGTCATTTGATGATCGCTACGTTCGAGAAATTATTCTCGGACAACGGCAGTGGCGCGTTTCTAGAAGAGGCGTTCCTTTTGATCGCTAATTGAATTTTTGAGTTATCAATCGGAGAAGCCACAACGGCTGGGAAAAAAAACGTTTCCTTAACGCGTGACGACAATTTATCTTTCCCGTGGGAGGCGACGGGATTGTCTTCTTCGCCACCCTCGGGGGGAATCGGGTCAGAATGAAATCCATCTCTGGGCATCCTCAGGAGGCGGCGAATCGAATAGCGTAAAACCAGCGAAATAAAAAGCGTAAAAATAACGGCTCTTATCCTTCGCGAGCTCCGTCCTGTTATCTAATTTCTGGTATTCCGTCGAGCACTCGGACACACCGGGGATCCTCGAGCCTCCTCCGAGGGAAATACGATACGTCGATAGGATAACAGACGATAATCGCCCGATAGAAATAGCAAAGTAGAATTTGATATCTTTATGGGCGGATTTGAGTTTCCCGGCTTCACAGGATACACGAAACTTTGTCCACCCTATTCTTAACTTTAATGGCAATTTTTTACGCGCTCGTCGTGTCGGCGCACAGTGGTGCCAAGGCGGCAAAAAATCCATTTCATTTTTCAATTTTTTTTAAACAACATTTTTTCCCGGAGATATACTCATGGTAAATAACCATTTCGTCGCTCCTAGGAATTCATCAGTTTTCAGTATGATAGTTGTGTAATTACTCCGCTTATAATTGAATATTTAAGGGTCTACAAATCATATGGGTTATTGCCAATGACTTCAACTATTAACTGGAAAAAAGAAAATTTAAAAAAATGTTGTTTCACTTTAATTAATATGGACTAACCTGAAGCTTCTTTACGTTACGTTCATTTCTTATTTATCAAAAATCCTTTGTAAAGCTTCGATCTGGAACTAATCGTTTTGGCAAGTTATAATATTGGTCTAGCTTTGTGCAAAAAATCATAAGGTACTTCGAGATACTTTCGCCGCAATTTAGGTTTAAATATCAACTTTCGGAATTTCCAAGAATGACATAACAATATGTCTGTCATATGTGTGTTATATCATTTTTTTATCAAACTTCTACGTCAATTTTTATTTCAGTCTATTTAGTAAACCAAACTTTGTTTGGTTCTGTGGGGAATAAGAAAGTTACAAAAGTAATTGCTACAACAAATTTTGTCTTTTCTGTTTAAAATTACTGTTTTATTTAATATTCAAATAAGTTCTATTTGAAAATACTATTTCTTTGAATGCTTAAATCAAGTGCTATTGATGATAACGCAGTTTCATATATAATATAAATAAATTTTTATTTAACTGTCCTTTCACACAAATCTATACTACATAGATTGTTCAATAAACTATAGTTAAATTACATAAAGTAGGCTTGATGTTCTAAAATTCATTTACCACTTAAATACGGTAATTAAAAATTCTCAATGATCGTAAAGCATTTCAATTCTGAAATAGAGTATACTGTTCAAGATTCGCTTGATTCGCTGGTGAACTAAGAAATGAAGGAATGAGTGTATGTAGTTACTTAATAGATGTCAAAGGACAGCCACAGTGTCTTGCAAATGAAATAAATAGCACGACATCAATAAGATACTCTCAACACAGGGTGATTCTGCTCCTGGTAAGAGTGCTATTACTCGAATGACTGAGCAAAAATAACTAGACTGTTTCATCACTCGTCTCTTGCCAATGACAAAAATAAAACGACAGGAAGATAGCGCACAAAGTAACTTCGACGAGAGATGTAGATTGAAAATTACTTAACTTTGTTATATAGAAAAAAACTTGCCAGCAACGTTGCTAACATTACTGTTACATTAAATGTTCATTACATTGGGAACGTTCTAGGCTATTAGTCTTTTATTTACGAAATTTCTATATTAAAAATATATAATTAATGACTACATTTTATGTACATATAATAAAAATTTGTGGCTCGACTATAAAACAGCGAAAACATACAAAAAATTCAAACATATCGTTTTATAATTTTTGACTGATGAAAGAAAGAAATGGTAAACGTAGCCCCTGTATCTTACAATGAATACAGAAAATTTTTGTTTTGTATAAAAATTCATTTCATATTCTGTACAATAATTCATGTCACATTCAGACATTTTTTTTAAATGAAGTAATACTTACCAGAAAATTTGTTTTTAATTTGATAATTATTGATCAATGTAGTGGAAACAATGAAACCACGTCACCAAAGAAAAAAACAAACGAAACGAGACAGTTGAAGGGTTTTGACTGAAGGACGAGTGTTGGTAAAGAGTAGAGGGCGCGTCAGTTACCATGGAAAAAGGATAGAAAGGGTTCGGGGTAAAAATTGGTGGATGAGTCGGGTCGTAACCATCCTTATGCTGCTACGGTGACCCAACCTAGCGAAACCTCTGCCATCTTTTGCTTGACTTAACACAAGATCCTTATCGCTGCTCATAGAAACACAAAGCTGCCGACTGGTGAGATTTTTCTAAACGAAATTTCCCTCCAACTCCTTATTCCGTTGTATCCTTCTAAAGAAAAGTTACTTCGCTATGGCCACAGGAATTTCCAAGGAAATAAGTATTTGAAACAAATTTGATAAATACTGAAAATAATTTTTCTAATAATTCATGTACCTGTGTTAGAAAATTGACCATTGGTAATTAAACATGCTGAATTAAACGTGACAGAATTTTTCAGGAAAAAGAAAACTGTTTCCATTGAGAATGAATATTATGCTAAAAGTCGTTCATGATTATCAAAACATTTCTTATTTATTTGATCTGAAGGTGATTAAATGACCCAAAGTAATGGATTTACTAAAACTCCTCTCGACTCGACAGATTCATGTTTCCGATCTATCAGCAATCAATTGCCCGGAACGTTGAACTGCTTTGAAATAACCTTTACGTTCGACGTGACAAAAAGGGGCAAACGTTTCGGAAAGGTATTCGACAGGTTTTACGACCCCATTGACCGTACGACGATATTTGAAACAGTCAAAAACTCAATTCCGTTCGACTCGCCCCTTGAAATTTCTTCCAGGCCTTTCTTATAACAACCCCTCTGGTAAATTTCGTGTTACTACCCATCGAACCTGGGCAAAATTGACTAACAATTTCCTGGAACGATGGAAGGTATGTCGGTGAAATGCTGTCTTAAATTTTTGTCGCAAACTATCACACGCGATACGCTGTACAATTTTTATACTGTAAAAGTTGCAGTCGAATTTCGAAACCACAAGAATCAACTGGTTTTGTGAACTTTAATCTTAAGTTAATTTTAATATTCAAATTCATTCCTAAGTCTAATGTGGTTGTTAAATTAGCTGTTGATTAAATATTGAAGATTTGGTCAAATTTGATAATTCAAAATTTTGTAATAAAACCTTTATAATTGTTTGATGAAAGATTTATTCTATTTCACTAACTTTTAAGAAAAATATTTTTCATTGTGTAAGATTGAATTTTCTTATCAAAAATGAACTTCAAATTAATAATATTAAATGTAAGAATTTTTTACAACTGTGATATCAAATTTTTAGAAAAAACTGCGACATTGTATTCGTGTACTTCTGTTGGCAAATGCATCAAAAAACCATTCTTATAGCAAAAGTTCCATGAAATAAGTTGTTTTAAACATTACAAAAAAATAACAGTAATAACGATCCAATATCATTCTAACCACTTATTGAATGCTATTCCGTATTTGTGACAATTATGGAAAAGTTTCTTAATATGAATGAACAAAATATCTGTTCTTGTTACAGTAAAATTTTCACTCTTATTATATCACAAGTTCTATTCAAACGAAAACTTTTCACGAACTTTTCTTTATCTGTTCTCATTGTATTTTACACCATGAAAGCCTTCTTTAAAAGGGGTTCTAAATAGACTCTATTAAAAAGTTCCGTAACTTTTTCAATCTCTGGTTCATGTCAATATGGACACTACGAGACACAATCAAGTTATTCGTTGAATTCAGGAGAAAATTAAGAGTTTCTGAATGATAACAACAAGCACGAATGACGTGTTAACTTTCGACCTCCACTTAAAACTTCTTTCAATGAAACTTGGCTGCGTTCTTGCGTGACCATTTATATTTCAAATCGAGCCAGCCGAGGACTTATCGATCAGCCAGTACAGGGCCGTCGATACAAACACGGAATTTTTTCGAGCAGTCTCACAAATAAAATGTATGCGCCGGAAAATTGGCCGCCAAAAACATCGCGTTGTTTGGTTACAGGAACAGCCAAGTTTACGAGATAGCCAAGAAATCCGGAAATTCTGACAAACGGTAGGAGGTAACCGCATCCCGGGTAGCCCACAAGAATCGTTCTGATCGCAAGAAAATCACGGGATTGGTGATCGAATTCAAAGGAAAGGTTAATCAGGCTTCCCAACTTATGGACTCCCTGTAGCCCCGTGACTGTTACATAGGGAACGTAGTCGAGGTAAGGGTAAATACAAAGCATCAAAATACCAAAGGCCACCATTACGGAGGTGATGACGAAAATGTACAAGGAGAAGGTGAACGGAGCCTGCAGCGGGTTCAGGTCCAAGCTCAAAAAGGTTGTGGCAGCTAGTGGACATTATATCGAGTAACTCCAATCTATTTTTCTAAAAACTGGCGAAAGAATGTATTGACATTTTCCTGCAACTTGAATTGTTTTTCTTTGTACAATGGCTTTTCAAGATTTACCTCGACGACCCTGTACTCTGCGTGCCTTACAAGAGGTTCCATGAATGGAATTCTCTCCCTATTAGTCAGAGTGGAATGGGCACGCATCACTAGCATTTTCGGCTGAAACGGCTCTGTTGGCTAAAGCGGTCACATATCTATGTAGCGTCGTCAAAGCCGAAACATTGGGACTACGGGAGTGTCAAGGGTGGGGATGGGCAGAGCGAATGAGGACTCTCTTTTCCCTCGTGCCGTACCGCGAGACTCGGTGTCGTCGAACAGGGGAAATAGAGGGGAATACAATCCGTGCAGGAAGCGTGGGGATGAGCGCCGCTGGAAAATGAGAAAATAGCGTTGTAGAAGGGGAAGCGTAGAATGGAAGACACGTCCTAACTTGGTGACATTGGCGACACTTCTTGCGAGACACGAACAGTATCGTTGGAGTCTGGAGAGAAGGGACGCCAAAGGAATGCGATAGGAATGTCAGTCGCATTGATCAAGCCATCACAGGCACACTTAATCATTTGAGTCACACGTGTTCCCGCTATTCGCTGAATAGGTTACAACTGCTACATCAAGTTTATGATATCGCGTGACAGGGAAAGATGAGCGTCAAAATAAAGAGAGATGGAGTGACGCAGATTTTGATTTCGAATGGGCATCGAATGTTTTTAGAAGCGTCGCTGAGCACCCATGTAACAAATATCGAAACGCTACGACTATTTCGACTTGAACCATACCTGAAGGCCGTGAGCTTTCAAGCTGGGGATTAGACGGAGTGAAAAGCTTTATACAATTTGTCCTATTGGAATCGCGGACACTGTTTTCACCGACAACATTTCATCGACTCCAGATTTCACCGATAACGACTTTAACCGACAACAGATTTTATTGACAACAGTTTTCATCGACAGTAGTTTTCATTGACAACAGTTTTCATTGACAACAGCTTCAGCCAACGCACAGTGGTTCGAAACCGTGAAAACGTGAACTAAATTCATAGCGTTGTTATTTATACGTTATTTTTTATTAACAAAACGTATTCAGGGGTTTCTTCGGTTATAGATTCTGATTTTAGAGTTATTTCTTCACTACGATAAATAACAAACTATTATAAACTACCTTCATAAGGTAACCCAGGTATAAAGTGACAAACTTTCTCAGTATATTCTATGGGCCTAAACAAGAAAAAAATGTTATATAGACATAGGTTGTTTAACGCTTTATTAAAAAGTTATAAACAAAAGTATGAAATATTGCGCCACTTGGCCTTTATGTGTGGAGAAAGTTTGTAAGGAGAAAGTTTATTCTCATGTTCATTTGTATACATTACAAAAAAATTATTTTATAATAACCCAATTCTTTTTGAATAAAACAAAAAAAAATGTAGCTTAATCGGACGAACAGTTCCCGGGATAAAAATTTGTAAGTGAAACTGGTTTTGGCCAAAATAAATAAAAATTGCAAACTTCGAAGGCCTTTAATTTCTAAACACATTCTAAACTGGCAAAATGATGACTTACCTCCTCCCCTCCCCCCATCCTATTGTCACATGGACATATTTCATTTAAAACAAAACCGTCGATGGTAACGTCAAAAAGTGATCGATTTGGCTTGACCCACAGTTCTTCACTTCACGCGGCGCGCCGCAGATTTCGGCGTAGTGACTGCACATATACTGTTATGACAAAATTTTTGTTTAGTCACCTTCGATAGATTCTAAGGAATACATCTATGCAAGATTTATCGTTAGCCTGCGTTAATTTCGTTTCGTAGGTCTAGTTAAATCTTAAAAAGCAGGAAATAACAGGGATTCAGGAAAGGATACTGTTTAAAAGGTGAAGATTATTGTAATTGCTTCCATCTTTTGCACACGTGTAGCTAAAAAGCTGCTTTTCGACACTTCAGTAGATTTTAACTATTCCCAATCAATCACAAAATATAGTGAGGCCAACTACGCCAATTTCAGCTGGACATATAATCCTCTTTTTTTCGCTCTTTCCAACGATCTGGAAAAAGTTATGAGTGACTTGGAGCCACCCACATGCACGTCAAAACTTACTTCAGGCATATAAGAATTCACAGCTAAAATTTCAACGACATCGAATTTTCTACTTTAGTTTTTCTTCGTACAATGATTTTCTCAGATTTCCCTTAACGAGCCTATACCTTATCAACGATTCGCTACAGTAATCGTTCGTTACTCGCGAAACGGCTTGGCCTAGTCTGCAAATGATCGCGCGTGTCGCGAGGGGAGGGAACAAAAAAGTTAATGGATTTCTAAGTGGTCACGCCTCGGATTGATAGTCGCAGTGCGCGCACTCGATTTTGAAAACCAAGAGAGGCGGGAGAGAGGACAAGTAATAGAGTGCTTGGCGAGATACCGAGCAGTGCCTCGAAGATACTCGATATCGACGGCACGCATGGCGAAACGAGAACAAAGGGAAAAGTGCCCCCGTCCGCGTCCGCGCCCGGCCCACTAACGGCTCGAAAGCTTTGTAGAATTACGCGGCAAAGGAAAGCCCGTTAACGCGAGCAGGTCCTATTATATCGCTGCCTCCCCGACCAAGACGCGTTATTATTACAAAATATATCCGGTGATGCATCGATGCCTCTCGAATCAGCTGACTTTTAACGGATTTCACCCTTGCAAACACAAACAACCTCGTCCATTTAACGCTTTGCCATAACCCAGCAGGCTCAACGGTTCCACGAAGCCAAAGTACAGAGTTATCAAAATAGGACCGGAAATAAGTCTTTGACAATTAGCCATATTTTTTTCTTCCTTCTTTCCAGATTTTAAAAGTTTGAGTTGATTGTATTGGTTGCCATGTTATCATAAAAAAATATACAGTCAGCGTGTAGAAATGGTTAAAATTGATATAAAAAATATTGAGTCATGCGATATGACACTTTGGATTACTTTCTCGGGAGTTATATTAAATAATGGGTTGGTTTATTCCAATAAGCCTACAAGACTAGATGAATTTATGAAAATTTTGGCATTTTTTGGTTGAATCTTGATAATAATTATATTTTGAACGAATCGATGTTTTGCGGATCATGTGATTTTCGAGGAATTGTATCCTTTCAAACGTACGCGTCTATTTAACTGAACGGAACTGTGCCAAGAAATTGTTTTCTCTGTCTCTGGATAATTCGAACGGAATTTTGTCTGTTTGCTTTTGATACACATTTTAGGAAATTCGATACCGATGGGAAGGGAAAGTACGTTTTTGTGTGTTTGCTTGGCTCAGTTTTTGGTGAAATAAATTGGAGGAGTTTTCCGAAAGTTCAGAAACGCACAATAGAGTGAACATTTTTATATAAAACACTTCAATAGTGGAAATACAATAAAAGTAAAGAAAGTTTGCACATAAGATTTTCAAGTGAGATACAATTGACGACTGCAAATCGAGATTTTCAAAAATTGTACAAAATTATATTTTCGTTTCTTTTCTTTCCACTTATCGTTAATATTGCCCCGTGACTACTGCATGTAGGCGATTGTTCACGGTAATAATAAGCTTGGTTCGAGACCGAACGCAAAAGTAAGATGAAAATTGTGAGAGACCACGGGAGATAATTAAAAGTAGAAACGTAATGATCTTTACATTGCGATGAAGTGGCTCGATTTCTTCGATTGGATGGTGATCGTCTTTCTACGAGTCATGAAATTGCAAGTTAAGAGGCTGTCGCAATGAAGAATCGCACAAGCCAATGGTCGATCAGAAAGAAACAGCCGGGATTTATCATCCCCTTCGCAAGCTTACATTCTGAAGATAGTTATTGCTCCAGACGACTCGCTGAGTGAGAATTATTAATGAAATATAACGGGTTTCAGAAATAGATGTGAAAAGTTCATGATCGTTTACTGAAATTCTTTATACCTTTAGTCATATAAGCAAGCTAGTTGCATTTATGAACGTTTAACGCTTACTCAAATATATATTACGTATATCAACAACCAGTAAGCCTAGCAGTGTATTCCCCATCATTCATTCTAACCTGGCTTTTCTAAAAATTTCTGTTGGGGTTGCCTGCAAAGCTACGCAATCAAAAGTACTTACTGCCATTTTAAAAAGTGGAGTTGTCCTGACCTTTTCCTCGAAGTAAACATTTTTTAGAATTTTTAATGTTGCACTTTTGTAGTCGACTGAAAGCCGATAATTTCCGTTCGAAACATTTCTTTCAAAAATCATGGTGACCAATTTCAAATCATCCTGTTTTGCTAGAATTTGCTCAGACAAACGGGAAACATAAGCATCGACGAATAATGAAATTCTGAGAGGGACGAAAGTGGAATGAAGTAAAAACACTCGGTAAGGTAGAATTTCGTAAAATGTAGGATCTAGTGTAAATTGGACAAGACACTTACGAAAATGGGACTAAATTCAAATGTCAGGCGGCAAGCATATCTGAATGCGGAGTGCTGTTAGTATAAGAGACAACGGGGCGGGGCTAGAGAGAAATCGGAAAGGGGAACACGAGTTTTCAAGGAATAAAAATGACTACGAGACTAGACAAGCGATATAACAGCCGGGCAACAACGAGGCGAGTCTGAAGAAGCGAAGAAGAACGCAATTTGGTGAAACGAGAATGAGATGTACTCAGTCCGTGGAGCCAGCTGACAGGGAATATTTCAAGGGAGCACGTATTCCAGCCAACGATTGTATAGAAATTCTTTCAACAACGTTTCAATCCTTCCGCGGCGTCCGAATTGCATTATCTATCACTCTTTTCTGAAACATTTTCGGTTCAATGTACCATCTTATGCTATTACGTTAGCCATTTCGACGATTCAATACTTTAACATGATGCAATTTACGTAGATTATCGTGTGGATTGAAGATGGGGTGACCTGTCCAGTGAATGAAAACCTGAAATCATATTTATACGCTATCTGGTAGCAAAGAGAATGAATTAAGGGAACAAGCCATGCCTAGGTGACACCGGCCTATAACTGTCGGCCAACGAAATCACGCATACATGACAGCGGCCATCAGTGTACATACCAAACCTTCCACGGTTAAATCATCAGCTTTTTATCTTACAATCACTGAAATTATAAAGACAAGGAACGAGTGAATAAATTGTATTGTCCAAGCAGGCGTTATGATAAAAAATTGTTATGATCCATTTTTATATGAAAATCCGCCTGTACTAAATTCTTATAATTTTTGTGTGAAATATTGATGTTTGAGAATTACAAATGCACAATTAGAGGTAGATACTGTAGACAACATTATTCACCTGACCTGTTAAATATCTAGAAAAATCCATACTTTTGTGAACCAGAAAACAGTGTGCAGGGTGATCGATTGAAAATAAATTGAAATACATTGAAAATAGAAATATTACGAGTATTACTTTCGTCCAAATAAGTAATGCCAATCGCGTTGAAATTTCAAATATTATACCATTTTACTAGCTCTTTAATTCGCAAATTAAATTGTTCCAAATAAAATCGTTTCATCAATTACCCGCGCGCATCTGTCCGCGATACGTTTCATTGCGTTTGCGAATGAAAAGTATGAATATTGTTCATACTTTCAGCGACGTTGGTTTTTCCAACGTAAATTGACGCGGCGCGATACGTCGGAAATTGAATTTCCCTTCACTCCGATAATTTAATATCGCCGGGTATACTTAGACACGTCAAAACAATAAACTGAATAATTCCAGAGGTTGAAATGTAAAATTTAATCATCGAATTTTTCGTTTGATTGCTTTCGATCTGTCACGTCGCATCTGCCGCGCAGAAGAATGGCCCAATGTCAATCGAAACCGGCAAACTGTGGCCGGCAACGATATTCGTGTCCGCCTGGAAATAAATACGAACGGGACAACGGGATCATCTGTTACTGGAATGTTGTTGTTGGCTTGTGGATGTTTATGTAAATTCGTGGCGTTACGCGTTGTTTTACAACGGTTGGAAATGAGGTGGACTTTATGGACTTCGACAAAAGTTTCTGATGGACTCACGGCAAAACAAAAGCTGTATTCAACGTTGTCGAAGCATTTACTATCCTTTTGCATTGCATACTCATTAGCAAACCGCACACCTTCGTCCACTTGCAACAATCGCTGCTGCAGAAAGCTCAGCAACGAAATCTTCTTGTTCATTTCACAGTTTTTTAATATCTAGAATAGAAAATATACAACACCATGGTTCCAAAAGCTTGCCAAAAGTAGAGGAATTTTATTTTTTAGCGAAACCTACGCGAAGAGACGAAACAATTAAGAGCAGTGAAAATCGATAGAAAAATTAGTGCAATATTTGCCTATTTGAATCGCACCATGGAAACGTTTCTCAATTTTGACAAAATTTGTTCGCATTTATTGTTTTATGACATTTTTACAAATCGATTTGTGACATTTTTCTAATTAAAATGAGTCTAAAACTGACATGCTTCGAACAATTGCCATTATCCGAATACATGTTTCACGCGATTCAAATTGTGTCGTATTTGGTGTCGTTTGAATCAGAAAAATATCACAAATATATTAGTCAAAGTTTTACAAATTTTGTCACTGAATTAGTCTCCACGATACTCTAATGCCGATGTGTCGCTTACTCGTTATCCTTTTCTACGTTCAACAATAGCAACAAGAAGTCCCGAAGTTGTCATATACGACGAGACATTGCTGTACTACTGATCTATGGATCGGATTTTGATTATTGAAGATTTTTGCTTCACAATATGCGTCCAATTGAATCGAAACCACCAATTCATCTTGAATTTTCTCCGAATTATAATTCCTCTTATAAGAAGAGAGACCAATGACAACCATGATCAAACTGCCGGTGAAAACAAACAGCAATTTCTCCGTGACGGTAAATGGAGCAACGGCAACTAGCGACGACATCCAGTTTTCTAGGAGCGGGAGATGATGTGGTAATATATTCATGAAGTGTCACCGTATCAAATTGAAACTGTAATAAAGGAAACCGATATTGGTTTTCCACTGTCAAATACGATCAATTTCCTGGTCTATTTAGAAATCAAGGTGAACGTATTAACTTGCTGATTGCCGCCCGAGATTATGCGTACTTGTTGGTGTGTCATCTGCAATTTGAATTGGAAAGTTCGTGGATTTATTGATCATTTCGTTGGTAAATTTAAACGGATATTTTTCCGGGAAATCGAGAAGTATACAGTGATTTCTCCATACATATATGTCTAAGCGCTAGTGACAAGAAGACTGCGAAAATGTCCGTCTCCGATACAACGTTGCATGGAGAAGCGGACAGCGAAGCTCGAGACCAGAAGACCACTACTAATCCCATTACAAAATTTCTTTATTTTTCGTTATTTTTTTTTTATGAATCTTTTACCAACATATTCGTGACATTTTTCTGATTACAATGAAACCAAAATGATATAATACCGATGATATCTACTTATGTAACGAGCGATGAAAGTTTCGAACGTAGAGAAGGACAGCGTATGGGAAAGAGAGACGCGGAGAGTCGCGGCAGCCGCGCCGGCACAGATCAAAGCTCGCATGAGCTGCCTTTAAAATGAAAAATTTGTGCATTGTTCTGATTAAAATGATACCAAACGCGATATAATACGGATTACATTTACACTAATTTTCCTTTAATGTAATTGTTATGGGAAGACTTTCATCGATCATTACACAAGTAAATATCATTGGAATTACATCATATTTGGTTTCATTTTAATCAGAAAAATGCCACGAATATATTGGTAAAAGTTTCATAAAAAATAACGAAAAATAAAGAAGTTTTTTAATTGGATTAGTAGTGATCTTCTGGTTTCACACCGATATAGCCGCCAATGTTGTGGCCGCGACGGCTCTCGCGCCACTCATCGCGGTGGTGTGAGTTTTTCCACTGACCTGGAAACGTAAGGTTGGCACTGTCGTACAACGAGAATTCACTGTACACTGTGTAGCGTGTGAATTCAAAGCGTAAACATGGGGACTACGGGAGCGTCAGAGGTGGGGACAGGCGGATTCAGTGATAGACTGATTTTGCCTCTGTGCCGTCCAGGGGCTCTTCTGATTTCACCACGATAAACACTTCGCCTAGTCATCATCTGGCGGAAGCGCAGTACGCAGTACAACAGTGCGGATACGGGAAGGTCAAAAAAAAGACAGCGTTCAGGTTGTTTTCAAGAGCCCGTTAAATTAGCGCGCGTACGATAATTAATATTTATCACGGTGTTCGGGGCAAAGAAAACGGGGTGCGTGGGTCGGTAAATCTTACTGCGACGAACAGCGCGAGGAGAGGTTAGAAAATGCAGACCGCTGCTTTCATCGGAGCGAGGCCGTTATCAAAAACGTGTCTACCGCTTATGCCGGGGCTGAACACTGTCAACTGAATTTCATTTATCAGCGGCGCCCCTGCCGGAAAATCGATGGAAATTGCTCTTCGCCTTAAATCCGTGGAATCGCGACGGTGTCCCAAGGTACGAGAGGATTCCGAGGGCGAACGAGCGAACGGATTCGCGGAATCTTCTCTCGGCGAATCGAGTCCTTGAGAGACCGCCTCCGGAGTCAAGGAACGATACGAAACCGACCCCGAAATCCATTAGAATGGAAATGGAGTGTACGTTATGCGTCCCCGTTATGTGATTTATAATGTGTCACGTGTCCTCGGCTATGAATACGCGGAAAGAACGGCGAAATAGACGCTGAAGAATCTCCTGAAAGTAGTCAGATCCCGTTGACGGAATAGGGTATCCGCTTGCCGCGTCGACGTCGCTGAGAAACGCGACATTGTTCGGGGATTCCGGAAACCACTCTGCGAAATTTTTCATAATTTTAAGTACGGCCACGTCCTCTCAACGAGACGGCAGCGAATACTTCTTCTCCGAGCGGACCCGTGTTTCCTTGATTAAAATTGCACCGGCTATACCTGAAAATCCGATGTTGCTATCAAAAAACATTCCCGACAACAGACCGTTGAAATAAGACCGGAATAAACCATCCGAGTTTGAGGTTTTCAATTGAGCTTTTATTGTTATTAGTCGACTGCGGGTTTTATGCATTTAAGATAAAAATGCACGAGTGAACACCAAAACTGTAAGTATGTTAAGAGTATTTAAGAATGTGGTTGTATTATTTTCGACTTATTGAAATGAATGAAAAAGGGAACACATTCCCAACTAGATTCCATCTTTTACGGTAGAAAATGTCTATTTTGCATAAAAACCCGCAGTCTACTTGTTACAGTCCAAATTGGTAACATGGGAGCTCAGTTATGTAGAGTACTTCTTTTCAAAGTCTGTATGTTTTGTTACAATTTGATTGTTTATCTGTCTCTTGAATATTGCAATTTCTCTATATGATTGGCTGACTGAGTGATCTGTAATGATTTGTTGAATGATCTACGCTGTATGGTTGACTGGTGGAGTCTGTAGTGTGATTGGTTAACTGACGTCGATGGTGTGCTTGGTGTACGATCTTTTGTTTCCATTCCTGCTTTCAGATTCGCCAGATTAACACTTGTCTCCCACTCTACCTTTTTTCGCATGCGTCATAATGTCATGTGACTAATCCGGTACTGGCAGAGAGAGAGAGAGAGGGTAACTTTTTCCACTCAATTCGAGTCAATTCCCCTGATCTAGCGACTCTGCCTTCTTCTGTTCTGTTTCTGCCTGATGGGTACAAAAGTCAGGGTCAGGGTTGAGTTATAATAAGAACCTGTTTTGTAACATATAACTTTTACCATTAAAATCTTTATGAAATCACAACACTCGCGAAGCCTTTGGTTTGAAGCTTTCGAAAATTTTAGAATATGTTACGAGCCAGGGCTGCGAGTGAAGCGAGAGGCCAGCGAAGGGTTATTAACCCAGGAATATGGTTTCAATTTGTTAGTTAGGTACACGAACGAATCCAATGCGAAATTGGGAAGCCGCTAGGTTTATAGACGTCGAGGACGAATCTGACGCAAAATTAGGGAGCCGCTAGGATAATTCGTAGGCCTCGTATCTTGTATAATTTAATTGATATAATCCGTACAGTAAGATTGTATCCTATGGGGACGTTCAATTATTAGATTAGGATATTGGACAATAGTTAAGGGTTCATAGAGAGATTGCACGATTTATCAAATAATACGTATATATTATGATTTGAATGTTGCGTTACAAATGTTGGAATTGAATATAAGTATACAATAAAAGTGTTGTTACCTAAGGTGCACGTTGTTGACGCACTGGCAATGCGGGGTCTAAAAGCAGTTGTTGAATACCGAACAGAAGTATTACTGAAATAACGGAATCTATAAGGTCAACTTGATTCGAAGGGGACTTGAACCCGATCTCACTGGAACTGACCCTTACAAACGCGACTCGACGTGACACTGTACGTCATTGCACAGTTACTGACCAAAGGGGATGAAAATGGACGGGTTTATATACCCTAAAAATAAGAGAGAATGTCTGTTTTAATCTAGGGTCGCATACTCGTATTTGTCGTCTCCAGCGAGTTGAAGGTTTGCAGCTGGATCTGTGTTTAAAGGGTAAAACGAGGGGTTAGCCAGGATTTTTCCTATTAGAAACTATCTTGACAAATTCCAGGAGGGAACGTTTTCAAGATTTTGATATCAAGAGATCGTACGGTACTGTTACTAAATCATTTCGTTTCTCGTTCTCAGGAAGGGAGATTAGAAAAATTATAATCGCGCGCGTCGAAATAATCGCGGAGAAAACTTCTCCATACGTAACAAATACAAGACAGAGTGATGAAATTTTTTCTGAAGATTTCATTGGTTTCGTGTCCTTTTTTCCGATGTTTCTGGCGCAGAAACAAGTAGAAACCACAAAACGGCATCGCCCCGTAGCACGTTCACTCAATCCCGTTACATTTGCTAAAACTGTCCCATGTCAGCTTTAAATCGCATATGCAAGACCTGTCCCCGGTTCTCACGGGAATTCCCGTTCACCAGCGGTGTAAAAGAGAGAGAGAGAGAGAGAGAGAGAGAGAGAGAGAGAAGAAACCGAGGAGGACTTTTACAAGAAGATTCCCTAAGCGTCTCTAAATTCGTGACAGGATTTGCGGTGAAATAGGAGTTCGGAGGAAAGGGCGCCCTGAAAACCCCGAGATTTTCGTATGCATATTAGTACGCCGTATCAATTCTGCCGGAGACACGGATAAGCCGCGAACAAATATTTATTTCGTATCCCCTTCCCCGAACCGTTTACGTACCCGCGATCCGTAAAGTCTTCGACTTTCGTAAGTTTATTCCTGCGTGATCAAAAAGTCCATCTCCTTTGCATTTTTCTGGGAATTTTATTCAGATGGAAATAGCTTGAAACCGTAAAATGTGGGTATTAGAAAGTTCTAAGTTCGCGATGGTACCAGATAGCGTATCGAATTTAGTCACAATTTGCATTTACGAACTTCATTATTTTATTCTAAAGCATGATTTTGGACTCTGCAATGTTTCAAATGAAATGGAAATTGTCTAAAATTATTTTTACCGATTATTCGGTGAGCAATGTCGTGCAAACTGTTTTCGTACTTCCGATTAGCGTATTCGAGGATTCGAAAGCACTTGAGAATGTTTTTCTATGGGATAATTTTTAGAATAACTACTGCGATAAAGGAGTTCCACTTTCGGGTAATTTTATTGAACTAACAGAAAGCAATTAAAAATCTGGTACTGCTTTAGATGTGCTGGTAATGGTCAAATAACATTTATGTTAATAGATTTTTATACTGAATTCTAATAAATACGATTTAAATATTAGAGTTTCTTGCGTTGCGTTTTCGAAAGAAAATACAATTTTCGGATAACTTAATTTAATGTTTAGGAAAGAATGTTTAGGTTATTCTTCTCAATTTCTTCGACTGCCTTTTTCAACGTTCATAACTCTGTCTTCGTGTAATTTTCTGATAAAAAGAATGCTCCTAGAGACCGAATAAATCATGAGAAATTAGCTATCTTTGTCAAAGCCTGACTCCCCTTAATTTCAATTTATTGTTATGCAGAAAATTCTTCTCTCGGACAGACTACATGCGAAAAAGGTCGTGAATACCTCCCCGGTGAAAATGGCGATGACATTTGACTGCGAGCCATCTACTCGGAGCATTCCCTTCGGCTCTTCAACATCCATGTTCGATCCAAAGAACCTATTGCTTCCAGCCGTGTATCTTCTTCCCGCGGAGTTGCGCGTGACACTGTCTCTACTGCTCTCGTGAAAAGACCTTTCGGCGCTATACTCATTTCGAGAACGGCATTCACCGAGGAGTAGCGGCGTCGGACAGATACGAAATATTTCGGGTGAAATGTAGCAAGAAAATCCTACGAAATTCAGTATGGGAGCTTGCACTCTGCAGGCAGCGGCAGCGGCAGCGGCACAGGCGAGGGTCGGCTCGGAGCAAACCGAAAATCGATATCCGATTCACGGGTGACAAGAAAAGCAAACAAGGTACGAATCCATCAAAATAGACACCCGCGGGGATGGATGATCTATGGATTCCGGGCAGCGTTTCCATATCGTTACCCTTTTTGTATCGACGCGTTTCGGCAAGCGCCGAGGGTCGCCCAAGGGTTATGGGTCAACGATGAAAGATCCATGGGATTCGGTTTCAAGCAATTCTCCGGATTTGCTCGGGCACTGGTGGCGTTCACACGGAGAGCGCAGATAGTAGTAGCTCATCCCACAAGTAACACGATTTATTCGGCACATGGATGATCGAATGGGTCGGGCATGATTTTCGAAATAATGCCAGCTATTTTTCTTGCCACTCTAACTGGCCGCATACTTTTCTCATGGGGTATCGTATTCCAATTGTATCATACAGAGCAGCTCTTGTCTACTTAGTGAATCAAGATTGCTATATTCCATTCGTTTGATCAGTCGTTGACCTAATCTACTTGTTCCATTAGGTTCGTAGTATTCTACTTGCTTTACGAAGCTTTCAATGACTTACTTGTTTGATTTTCTTTGATCAATCTTCGACTTGATCTATTTGTTCGACCAGGTTCGTAATATTCTACTTACTTGGCTAACAATAAGTTTTTAACAATTGACATGCCTGACTGGGGCGATCTTATTTGTGCGACACATGGTTGTTATTCGTCTGACCAGTCACATCAGACTTTACTTGTTTATCCACAAATTAGCTAATTTTGTCTGTCTAATGTTCATCCTACTCCAATTGTTTCATAAAAAGCAGCCCTAGTATTCCTTCCAATCTTTTGATCAGTCGTTCGACATGATACACTTGTTCGACCAGGTTCGTAATATTCTATTTACTTGGTGAAGTTTTTGAACAATTTACTCGTCCGACCAGTAACTTTATCCTTCCCTTATCCAGCTAAAGGATTCCCAATTTTGTCTGACTAATGTCTATGCTGTTCTATTTGTTTGAACAAATTTGTTCCATTCCATTTGTCTGGTTAATGGCTACACTATTCGTACAGACTACTCGTCCAATCAATGATATCACACTTCACTTGTTTAGCTACAAGTTGCCCCAGTTTCACTTACTGCATGACCATCTTATTCCATTTATTTGAACATAGCCAACTCAATTCCTTTGTCGGGTCAATGGTTATACTATTTTACTTATCTAATCAGGCGTGCTCGGTTCCTTTGACCAGTCATCATCCGAGTATGTTTAACTAATCTTGTTTGCTTCCATTATGCGTGACTAGTGACTAGAGGTTGTTCCAATTACTAGTCCGGTTAATTACATCCTGCTTAACTTGGCTGGCCAGGAATTGGCCCGGTTTGTACATACATCCTACTATACTTGTGTGTACATGATCTTTCCACTCGATTTAGCTGACTAATAACAACCTTACTTCACTTAATTTATCAGATTTGCTGCGTTTGTATCACTAGTGACTACCTAAATCTATTTGCCTAATCTCTATAGTCCTGATCTACTTGTTTCACTCGTGATCGCCCTATTCCACTTGCTTGACAACGTTTAACTACAGACTACAGACGGTAATTATTTACTGTAGTGGTTCTTCACCGATTTCAATGATCTTGAAATATGTTGTCAAGGTCATCATTCTGAACAAATTTTCCCTGTAGATGTTACTGCCGCTCAGTCTTGATGTTTTCAGATATTCGCAAAAAACTGTTAGGATGACACCTGCACCTCCTTCCCAAGAAATCTAACAAAGTGCTAATCAAGATTTGTTTCAAATGGCGGAATTGATATTTAAGAATAGTCATCCTAACAGATTTTTGCTAGTATGTAAAAAACTAAGGTCGAGCGGCGGTAACATGTATAAGGAAAAGTTGTTGAGAATGAATACTCCTCGACAACATATTTCAACGTATTGAAATCGGTGAGGAATTGCTAAAGCAAATAATTACATGGTCTTTTTGTCTCTTTGAAGCTATTTTCCAAATTAAATTTCATTTAACGCGATGCCGTTTTAATAATAATTCTTCTAATTACTAGTATGATCAATTTCTTTCTATTTAACTTATGTGGCCAGGAATTGTTCGACTTTTCTTGTTTGTCCAAAGTCAAATTCTCTTAACAGTACTGTATTATATCTATTGCATTATCTGACTAATAGTTACCTTGTTGCAGTAGGTTAAACAGATCTTCGTACTCTGTTTGTCTCTTCGGCGGTTATCCTAATCTACGTGCATAACCCATATCGTTCGCATGTAATGGTTTGATCAATGATCGACCTGTTTCATTGGCTCGATCACAGACTGGCTTGTCGAATATTGTCTGATCAGGTAATGCCGCATTCTACTTGTTATGATTCGTTGTATCGTTATATTATAATTGTTTAACTTTGTCAAGGTACCCATAGGATTATTACCAAAAATGTGAAATACATACAAAATTATTACTATCACTTTTATTATTATTATCACTTCGTAGTTAATTAACGCACGGTTTCCTAAAAATAATGAACGAACAGTACAACAAAATCATTCACAATTGTAACACCTTAAATGACTCAATGTTCGCACGAATTAAAGCAAAATGTAATTTTCTACCATTTTCGCGATGTTCTATTGCGATTCGTGTCGATAACGAGGCAATTTCCTGCGGATCAAGGTCACACTACAGTTACAGCACCGCCAGAATTACACTTCCTAAGTTATTTCAACAGGAATCGGATGCGAGACTTCAATTCGGAATCTCGAGAAAGGAACAGGTCGCGGAATTTATGCGCAACGTGTACACGTACACGCATGAATAAAAGGTACGAACGGATTCTCGCAAAAGATTGAAAATCGATATCCAATTTGTGGACAGCGAGATGTTAGGACTGAATACGGATACGTTGGGACACGTGCAACACAACGAACGTACAACGTTAAACGTACAACGAAATTACGTGAATTAATAGTTCCCTGCTCGTCGGGTTTACTAAACTCTGACAATTGCACAGTGCGATTAAGCTCTTCAATCTCCACATTGAACGTACAAAATGATTATCTAAAACTTCTATTAGTTTCAGTATTTGCTTTAGAATAATTACCTAGTAGATTTTTGTATGAACAGTGCAAGGAAAGTATATTTTTCTAAAAAATAATAAAATCGAGACGAAGTGGTGGCAAGAAATAATAACTTATATTTCACAGACTGTATCCAAAAAATATTGAACGACAATACCGATCAAAAATGATGAAAATTATTCTGTGTATTATATTGTCACTTGACTTTTTTCAAGAAACAACATCGATATCGTGTGCCTTCTAAATTGCCTCTGTCGTTCAGTATCAGTGTTATTTCGGTTAAAGTTTCGCGTACAACACATGAATCAGCAACTTAATCAAGTCATGAATACGAGATGTGTCTCTACTAAGAGAATTTTTATTGTGTGCCTAATAATGTCTTTTGCATCAGAATATTCATGAGACTTTTTTCGCTCTATATACTATTCAATCTGTTTCCTCTCTCGTCTTTTCACTTCGCTTTCTCATATCAAATAGGATGTGACGTCAGGGGTAAAGTAAGGGATAAGTCTACGAGGAAGCTTAGAACCCGAGGGTTCGATTCCGAATAGGAATAACAGTGAATGTGTGATTCTTTGAGAAAACTCTACTACACTACACTTAGCAATTTTAAACCAATATTTCAATTTGAAATATTTCAATCAAACAGATATTACATCTGTAAACCAAATTAAATATTACCTCTTGCACCTTGCATCTATTCACTGAAAACATTTTATTTAATGATCATACACCAAAAGGAAGCTAATACGTCGAGAAAAATGGTAAAATTGAATATTTCTTTAAAAACTAATTATTACTATTCAAATTGTGCAGATACTTTTACGGGAAATTATTCAATAAATTTATTTACTCGTGCACATATTGTAATAAATGTCGCATAGAATACCATCAAATGTAAACCTGCAATTTTTCAAAGGAATTGAAAATACGTCACTTCAGGTAGGTTTTAATTACATGTTAGATCGAGAAAATGCATAGGCAGAAATAGAGATTGATTCAGAGTTAATTCGCCTAATGATAATGATTTGCATAGACTAAAGAAAAGGTGATGTTGGATTGAAAAATTCTGTTAGATTTTTACGATGCCTTTTCGTGAATACTTTCGAACGTGGTTTAAACTTTTTCTTCTAGACAGCTTCTTGGAGCAACGGACGAAGGAATCTCGAGCATCCTGAATGCAGAGGCGAGAGATAAACTGCCGAAAAATGCATTTGCATGCCAGCGGGAGTTACGACATAATACATATCGTGAACTACGATGTTACGTGGTAAATTGAAATCCTTTTGCTGTTCGAGGAAGACGTGTCTTGGGCTGCCGTGAACTTTTGGTCCTGGAAATTTCGGGGGTGGCGCGACTCCTTTCAGAGAAACGTCGACTCGGATCCTGCATTCGGGTGGAATATTTTTTATCTCCTCTTCTTTCAAGAGTATCGCAGGATTAATTAATTTTTATACCTGACTCGCGGAATATTTGCTACGTAAGACGTTCGTAAATTCTTGCCGCGGAGATAGCATCAATATCAATTTGTGAATGCAAATGCAATATCTAGACTGTGGATCTTTATGCAAAATTCCTTCTTTATAGTCGGCAATCATAAAACTGAGGTAAACTGAAATATTATTTTCTGTATGAACAATTTTGCATTAGCTGGGTCATACTGAAAGAATAAAATCCTCGGGAGAGTTTTATCGCGACACAAATAACTATCGGCGGCCTATTCGTGGATACGGAAATTATGTGGAAAAAGCTGCAGAAAGTTGTATAATATTTTATGGAAATTGATAGACTTTCATTCTATTCTTGACTCTCTGACATCGATGTTAAGAAAACACGATTTCTGATACTTAATTCGAAGCTGATATTTACACGCTGCTCAAAAATACCTTCATTACTGGATCACATATTTAACAAAATTAGTAAATGTATCTTTAAAAATTAAAATAATGTATTCAAATGAATTACAAACGCTTAGGCAAGCATACATTTCCGGAAGTTTATAATATCGGATAAACAAAAATTTATTTCCTTTACCAAAGACTTCATTAGGACAAAAATTTATAACAAATGTTCTGTTAAAAATTCACTAAAAATGTTTTCAAAGAAATAAATCCTTTGTAACCCGACATGGTGAAGTCTAAAAAATTGTCTAACCGAAAGGAATTTGGAATACAAAAACTACAAACTGAAAAAGAACAAAACAGTATTATAATAACAGTATTATATCTATATTAAGAAAACAGTATTGTATCTATATTAAGAAAACAGTATTATATCTATATTAAGAAAAAATTACACGTGAAAACACGTGAAAACACGTGAAAACACGTTAATTACACATTACACGTAAAAATTTGGTTTATGTTTCTCTCAAATATAAAAGCAATAATTAAATGATTATAACAGTGTTACCAAAATGTAAGTAGGTTGAACAAGAATGAAATAACCCAGTATGATTTTGTATTAAATCATTGAGTGTATCACGTACTCGCAATTGAAAGAATCATTAACATCATAAATCTTAGCATGTCAGATTTTATTTAATCAACTCTATTATCATTATCCAGATACCCAGGTACCTATCTTCAATTTCTCTCCACATTTGTTTGTATCTTATTATTGACAAATATATAAATGAAGGATTTATATAAAAAATGAATCTACAATTATATGAATTGTTTAAATTTCTTTTTCTTTCGATGCTAAATTGTTTCTTAATAAATCACGATAATGTTCGTTTACGTATAACCATAAACATAATTATTACCTTATGCTTTCACAAGTTCTACTTTTGTTGGATAATTACACATTCAACTTATACTCAACATAAATGTATTTTGAAATACACCCATTTCAATTAACACTAACCGTACCACGACCGGTTTCGCATTAATATGTAATATTAGTATAACATGTATAGTAATTAAAGTAATTAATTAATTAATTCATTCATTTATTTACACACACTACTATAAAAATTGCAAGAAATCTAAATAAATTTAGTCTTGTAATGTTTATAAAAAAATTATATAAGTACCAGTCACAGTTTGTGCTCGGTACGATTAGTATTAATGAAATTTATTTCAAAATAGAAACTATGGAGTCCAATATGAAGTCTATGAAGTCTAACAACCACAATATCATCGAACGTCGCAGAAAATTTTTGGTATTGACATAAGGATTTTGGAGACTCTTTGATTTTACTTAATTTTTATGCTTGTCAATGTCAAGTCATGGGTTTAGGAGTGAAACAATGAAAAAAGTCCAAAAAAATCTGGTCGCACGCGGATGAACGTCAGTTCTACGAGGTCGTGTGTCGCGCTGGGAAAACACGACGATTTACATATGTACTTATTCAAGAAACAACTTCAAAGAAGCATCCGCGAGGGATCTCTTTCTCGAGCGGATCTCCGCAGATTTTATTCGGATGATGCGTCGACTTACCGAGTGGGTCTCTGTAACGCAAAGTACAGAGAAGAAGGGAGATAGAAAGAGCTTGAACTGCGGGCAATTTGTATGTACAGTGCGACAGAGTTGTAGTATAGCAACGTCGTCGCGGAGAAGACGACACCGCAGTCGAGGAACTATGATCCCGTGTCAAAATAGCGTCATGGAACGGAAGTTCGCCAGAGTCGTTCGACCCAGAGAACTTTCTATTCGAGTCGTTGAAACCGTGGAACTTCAACTGCGCTCAGTCCTCTTTAAAATGTCAAAATGGATAATATCTCTTGGCGATGGCTTAAACCTTTGCTGTGAGTTGTCAATGGCGTATCGGGGACATGGAAAAAAGAAAATGGCCATCGCGGGTTTCAAAGGAATCGTTACATGTAAAAGAAGATCTGGAAAAGTCTTCGAGGAAGTGCTTTCGCGATCAAGAGACCAGGAAAATGTAATTCGAAATCATAGCGATTGCAAATGCATCCAGAAAATTGGAAATTTTTAAAGTCGAATCGAGTGTTTCTCTGAATAAAAGAAATCAAACTGTTTGGTCGGGAGTGTGTATCATAAAATACAATGAGCGAGATGATTAAAATTGTTCCAGATTAACGATCTTTACCTTTGACTTGGCAGATCGTTATACACAATAAAAATGTTCTCGATATATGCAAGAGACAGAAGGCATATATGTACAAGTTTCTTTCTTTAATAATTTTTTAGTAAGTTGAAAATAATATGTCTATAGTCTGAACTCCTTTCGATTATCCTACTGTTTTCCAGCTATTTCCACACTGAAGCAACATCGAACAATTTTTTGTTGTCTTTTATTGCCTTCTTAATTTTTTTCCGTACAAAAGACGAAGAGGCAACAAGAGGCGACAAAAAATTGCTCGATATTGCTCTAGTGTGGACATAATTTTACATTGCACCTAATCACTTTTCACGTAAGTTAAAGTTATAATTATAGACTATAATTCGTTAAAAATTTTAATGCGCCCTTCGTAAAACACCTCGAAACTTCTCAAGTTCTGTACGTAATACCTAACTTCGCTTGAACTGTTAAGAAAACATAATAATACAGTACGGAAATTAATATTCCTTTCTAATGCATTCTATAAATTGAAAATTTAGAAAAAAAATTTGAACGTCGAGTCGCGAAAATGAATGGAACTTGTAAAGTATCAGAATTTCTGTTGTTCGTAAAAATAACAACGTGCTTTGACAAGCACGACGCTGCGTGACAGTTAGCACAGAAAGCATAAACGGAAGTAGCACTGGTCCAATTTCTGCGAAGCGACATTGTTACTCGGTGTCCTGTTTGCTCGGATTTCTTGCGATCGAGCAAAACGCTGACGCGCGCCGTTTTTCAGTGTCAGGAGCAGCAAGAAATTGCAGAAGACAGGATCCGCCGAATAGGATAACTGTCTAATGATCGCAAAAAGCTTCGCTGCCAAAATGTGTCGCATCGTAAAATCTGGAGCTTCGAGGGGCTGTTAGCTTCGCTACTCTAAATAACATTTCATCATTCGTGTTCTACTTAACATTATTCGGTGCAATACATTTTATAGATAAATCTACCGCAATAGAAATCGCTTCAACATCCTAAATAAATCTATGAAAATAGAAATTATTTTGTTACATGAACTTCTTCATACTTTTAAATGATCTGCAAGTGGAGCAGAAGCAAAATGAACAGATATTCGTCATGTTGCTCGGTACAGTAGCTCTTCAGGTAATATAACACTGTTATAAATAAAAAAGTGTAAAGCAAAAGAAAAATAGAATCACGACGAACTACCACTGTTTTTGCAATAACATGAACAACATAATTATATACGAACATATTGCCCGATGTGTCAGCCACTAACAATATTTCACAATGCAGAGACACCTAAGTTCGTTCGATGGACAAATAAAGCTCCAATATTTATTTCCATCGTAAAGTTGTGGGGAACCGAAGCATGGTATAAAATGAATGGATATACTCTGCGCGAACTGGAATAGAGACCATGAGAATGCATCTATCGATTGAGCATTACGGAGGTATTAATTGTAGCACGGTTGGAAAACGAGGAGCGAAACTAAATTTTACCAATATAACTGCGTATGCAGTGTATCGCGGATGATCGTGTTCTTTCGGTGATCAAACAAAATCTATTTCGCGTTTCCTGCAGAATGAAAAATCTACAAAGAAGAACAGTTGCTATTGATTCTAACGTAACACACTGACCGAGTTTTACAATTTTCTAGTTACACAAGAAATGTATAAGTTGAAGGTTCAAAACGTAATCGCCTCAAGTTCCTCAGCATGAAAACTGAGCTGAATGTGATAAATTAGACTGCGGATTTTCATACAAGTAAAACTTGTTTGCATTAATTAGACACAGAAACTACACATGCTAATTCTTTTTTTAATCATTGGATGAAAATGATATATTTGTTAGAAAATTTGTGCGAACTGCCCTTTACCAAGGTTCTGGGGTAAGTGCCGTGGAGTTGATCACAGTCCTCTTACCAAAAGGCATAGCCTTCCCCACTCCGTGGCCAGATCCTTCAGGACAAAGAGTCCTTTGTCTTTGGCAATACGACGTCAGGTCGCTTGCCTTTTCTAAACATTCTCACCTTCAATAAACAGTCAATGCTTAGACAATCGATAGCTGTGAGACCCAAATCGGTCATCAGCTATCGCGTCGCCTGCTGCCAGGACTGTTTGGCTTCACGGGCCACAGACATTATGAAGCCCTGCCATAAATCTGTCATTCCCACCAAAACCTCTAACATATTGGAGAAACAAAAACTAAAATTTCTAACGCGATTTACTCCATTCGTAATTTTCGAGGATCTCGTTTTAGCAATATCTCACGGGTTATGAATATTTCTAAACGAATAACATCAACTGTATTTCTCCGTCAATGATAAATTATATTTTACAAAATACAACATGAAACAAGACTCGTAGATTTTTTATTCGAATTCAAAGGTACTTAATCTTGATCCCACACTTAGCCCTTGAGAATTTCAAGGTACTTGCAGACTGTCAAAGATCCTTACGGTCTGATCAGCGCATAAAGAGTTATAGCATCGCCATAAATACCGTTAACTGTTTCCTATAAGTGACCCCATGTGGCACAAACTGGGTGTCACCATTCGATAAAGATTTTATTCGCCTCGCCGCAAGCACCATTCATTTCCTGGGATATCGAGTCAGACGATCAGCTCTGCTGCTGCAGTACTGTGCAAATGCAATGTCCGGCAAAAGAAAGTTTAAAGTCAGTATTTCTGTATATTATTATTGGTAATTCTTACATTGGTGTTGTTATTATTATATATGTTTTAGTATTATATATTATTATATATTATACAATATATGTTATTTCAAGTAACCCCAGGAACTACTTTCGATATTTTTGGGACACCCTGCATTAGAAAACTTACAATTAGATGCAAGTATACTAAAAATGCTTCAAGCTGTAATAGACAACAACGGAGATTCTGGCAAGTGTTAACACTAATCAAACGTTTGTATATAGAAATTGTGTCGAAAAGTCAAATAAAGTTCCGGTTTGTAAAAATATATTTGATTTATGCCCCCACAAATTAATCTTCCGAGGAGACTGTATAATTATTCTACAGCCGACGACAATCCTGTTTGGGTAATTTGTTTATTCCATTTCGTTGAAACTCCGGACGTTCCGTTTGGTGGCTGGCACGACGCCAATGTTCATTTCACGCCATTTAGAATGGAGGGATCTTTCTTCGTCACCGAGAGACAGGAACAGACCTGAAATCGAGGTCCTGATTATATTAGAGGTCCTGATTTAATAGCGCTCGTTTTTTTAATGCATGT
Organism: Halictus ligatus; assembly: GCA_028454255.1. Lineage (NCBI taxonomy): Eukaryota > Metazoa > Arthropoda > Insecta > Hymenoptera > Halictidae > Halictus > Halictus ligatus. The sequence continues at coordinate 530,393 of CM052132.1, forward strand.
AAAAATATAGCTAAATCAACAAACAAATGTTTCTACCTATTTTAAAATTTTCTGGTTTATCTAACATTTATGGAAATACAAAAATATAAATAAAACATACTCTATAGGAGAGATATAAATACATCAGTTTGAAACATGAGTTATAAATATTTGTTTCATTTATTATTTTTGTTCAACAGCTATAATTACAGACAACACAAAACATCCTCTTAATACCTTTGCTACTTTATTTCGAAAACATCGTTTGTAATTATAAGTAAATAGCGGATTTTTATGCAAAATACAAATAAGCTGCATTACTTGTACTAGTTTCAATAAGTTGAAAATAATAGATTGATATTTTAAAATTTATTTAATCTGTTTGCTGTCTTAAATTTCAGCTGCTCATTTCTGTCATCAATGCACAAAATTCACAATCTAATTATAAGATTTCGTCAAACGCATCCTTTTATAAAACATGATAAAATATATTATCGCAGAAAAGTTAGAAATTTTACGAGTATCATGTTGTGCACTATAATTTCCAATAATCTACAATATTAATTTAATTTTTTTTTTATGTGAAAGTCGTGATCGTCATATTTGTGTGACTTTAGCAGCGATCGTGTTAAAGATTGCTTAACAATTTTTAATTCATAAATCCCACATGTTCCTCAGATTGTGTTACTTCAGTGGCATATATTTAGGGGTGCTATCCGCTGCTGATCGATAGAAACGCTTATGTCCGACCGATGCCATAAATTTCAAGAACTATCCCGACGTCTGAGCCGAAACCCATTTCTTCCAGGTAACGCGAGAAACGTGCGGAATGTGTTGAGTGAATTTTAGTCGCTGCACAATATTTCCTTCGGTGAACGAAAGTTTCCGTTTCCGCCGTCTCGATACGCGGTTTACGATTTGCAAGGATCAGTTTTTGATGACTGTTTGCATTTAGAGCGTTTAAGAATTTTTGAGACTTCATCGCGTTTACCAGTTTGGTATTGTTTGTGATTATTTCTTGTTCGTAAAAACCGTTGTTGCAGAGAATAAGATTTTGAAGCTCGCTTTCTTGAAATTTACATTACCTAGCAAAGGTAGCAGGCATAAATACATGATTAAACATAGCTACTAAAAAAAGTATTAGACTGCTGATTTTTCGTGTATATGAAAAAAATGAATAGGTAGAGCACAAAACAATGAAAACATTAGAAAAATGTACCTACAAGTATTGAACACATTATTTTACAGTACATAAAATTGTCAACAGAAGAAAGAAATTTCATGTCCGCCCTTTTATTTCATTAGTATCTATTTTGTACGACAATTAAGTTCACTTCTAATAAAAAATTTGTATACAATTTTCATTAACAAAAAGATTGTTACTTGTCCTAATAGCATGACTTACCACTTGTGATTTATGACGACGCTGCACAGTGCGGGCAAATGGCCAGTTTTTGGGCATTTCTCGAAGTTTGGTTATTAATGTATATGTGAAGGAGTATTATTGTAATTCGCGCCTTTTATATATTCGGCAGTCATCTGACGTGAGCTCCAGATTGTAGGGGGGTCTAGATGCGTGCGCTAAAACAATTGACAACTCCATGTCATGGCGATTTGTAACGCGGACGTTTCTGTAATCTAATTTAATCGTTACTAGAATAGATGCACACGGTAAAATATATATCCACGCATAAACTCTAACAGTATATATATATATATAGGAAATTTTTTACAGAAAATTATATTTACCAATATAGTTAATTAATTTAACACAAAAATAACAAGTTTTAGAAAGAAAATTTACCTTTAAAAACTAAAAAATTTAGAACAATATTAATAATAAATGAACCATATGTAAAATTAATAATAATAAACTTAAACCAATTATGATACTAGTAAATATAATTAATAAGTACTTTGTTTGGAATCAAAAATCATTGACTCTCGCTATCTTGCACATTTCTTATTAAGTACTGATCAATTTCAGTAAAATTGCAAGATTTGCTTTTTGTTGTAGTTTCTCGATGTGTTGAAATAAGCGGATCGGATGTGAGTAAAAGACTATTAAATAAATCGGTGTTCGCGTCTTGTCTATTGGTTTTTCGTGTATGATTCATGTATGATGAAATGGAAATAAAAATGATTAATTTTTATGCATAAAAATAATTGTTAAATGATTTTTAATGAATAATAATATTAATTTCCTCCTAATGTGCAGTTTTGCAAAAGGAATTTTTCGTACATGGTCATATGTTTAAACGTGTGGTGAGATGTGCCCCACTTGTCCGCACTGTGCGCCGGCGCGGCGCGGCGATGCATCAATTTATGGAAATTCATAGCTTACGTAGAATATACTGACCAGCTTTACGGATATATTTTTTGGTACAATCAACAGAATTTCGCTCGACAATTAATAATGACGCGAATTAATATTCCAAACAGTACTGCTAATCCTGTACACTCAGAACACAACGGCAAAACGAATTTATCCCGGCTTTTAGTCCCGTAATTACCAGCTGCATTTGCATCTTTCTCTAGAGATGTATAAGCAAGCCACTGTTTAAGTTGATTATTCAGATTTCGATTTGCTTCCATTCGAATCACATTCTGCATCATTTTACAATAAAGTGTGACAAACTTGTTTGTTAATTTCGATAGAATGCGTGTAGAACGCTCTTCAAATAATGCGTAAATTATTAGGAGACGAAAATACTTCAGAATAACAAACAATCACGAATTCAGTACTTTTGCTAATTTTAATTTGTTAACTCTTTTTCAATTTTCTACAAAAATCTTAAATGTAGTAGATAACGTTAATTGTAAAATATCTATTTATTGTGGGCGAATTGAAACGATTTATTTTCACATTTTTAAAGATCTTTATTACAATATGATGTTTAAAGAGATCGATTTATTGGATTCATCTTTACAATCTCAATAATCGTATATTTAAAATTTTTGAAACTCCTCATTTTGATGTAGTTTTAGTGTTAAATCTTCTCAAACATCCATAAACTGTTGATGACCGTGAAAAATGTAAAAAACGTACAAGACATTCTTGCGATAATGCGAGTTAAAAACTAGCATACTGAAACGTGCGTTCCACGACCCACAATCATGAAGTGGAATCCGCGAACGATCAATTTCCGTAGGCACCTGTTCACTCTATCAAGAACGGGGCGCCATCGATCATGAGCACGAGTAGATAAATAGAGGTGCAGAGCCTAAAATTGTCAGTTCTTCACGAACTTCCGGGCTCGACAGACTCTCTGGGAGATAAGAGGAGCCCCCGGAGACTCCATAAGATTTCTGCGAGGTCTCCAGAAGTCTCTCGTCACCCTCTGGTATTTGCTTCCGTTCATCCTGTTACTATCACTGTATCGATTCATCGGATTCCATAACGAAAATAATAGATTGAATACAGGCGAACATCGAAGCAGTAAGTTTTACGATAAATGCACCTTATTGTTAGTATTTTTACACTTAGAATTTTCAGTTGCACTAACACGTTCCCTATCAGCATTTGTTTACCTGTTTACCTTCTTTGTTCTATTAAATGTAACGTACTTCCTTTATAAAATATTAAAACAATTTAGTAGAAGAAAATCATGAATTGTGTGTATATTATGCTGTGTACTATGATTTTAAACAACAGTGTATATGAAATTAATTGAACTATCTTTAAGTACACTGTGAGATTGTGGACGTGACAGGTCTGTCACAGTGGCAACGAAGGATTACAATAAAATTTTTCAGCATAAAATGATTTTGGTTAACAATTCAGATTTTTATTACAATAACGGTATTGTGCATATTTATTTTTATGATACTAAGAACAAAGAATACCGTATAGTATAGCATATTTGATGTTTCAAAGAGCTAAACTTTAACTTAGGGGACCACAAATTTTGACCTTTTTTGTATATAAACCCGTACATTTTGCCTAGAAAATGCCAAAAATCCAAGTTTTAACGTTAGGAATTCACTGGTTCAAAAGTTATACGTGTGTAAAGTTGAGCGACTTTAAGCGTTTCGTACTCGGGTATCGTCCAATGAGCAGAGCCATGAGGAGGTTGATCAGAGTTAAGTTCGTTTGGGGTAGGGGGACGGTCTGATTATGCTTGCAATTCTACGTTATCGACTTCTCCGCGAGCTTGTGGTGCCACCTAACGGCTCCACTCATTATATGACGCCTGACGATAATTACATGCTAACATGGCGGCGCCCTTACCTGTCGAAAATCCTTGACATCGGTCAACTTTAATCACGCATAACTTTTGAGCCAGTCAAATTATTAAAAATTCTAAGACGTTGGTGCATGTATGACACGTACTGTATATTGGAGAAGAATAATATAGTTTTATCAGTCAAGAAAAACTATAGTGTCATTAATAGTACTAATTATCTGTGATTTATAAATTAGATTCAACACAGGTGCTAGTACAAATTCAGAATTCTTCTTTGCATTGACATATTTGTTCTTCGCACACTTAAGGGAGAACATTCAGCGAAAAAATCAACTATTACATATAAAAAAAAAATCGAATATAAAAATAATATAAAACCAGATAATTTCAAAATTTTTCTCAGAAGTAACTAGTAGTTGATTTTTCACTGAATGCCCTCCACTATTTAAAGCGTTTACTACTTTTTGTTGAGACTGTATATCTTTTACACATTTGATACAACATATACAGCTCGCTATCATTGTGTAGCACTGTCGGGGCCGCTCTATTACCGGGATTTCGGTTCCCAATGACGTTAGCTAGTGGTTCAACGACGGCGGCGTCGAAAATTGTTCGGCAATTACCGGGCTCGTCGAGAGCGGCGACGAAGGCGAAAGCTACGTCGATAACCCGGCAAATATACTGCGAATGGGCAAGAATGTAACAAGCAATCATTTCCATAATAACGTCACGAAATCATTTGCATTAAGCAGATTACGCTTACGTCGCATGCTCGACGCGGATCTCTCGCGAGACATCGCGCGGTCGGAACTATTCCGACGCACGTCAACTATGTTCAAACCGAACGAATAAGAGCGTAATCGTCGGGAAAGGTGGAGAGTCGGAAAGAGAGTTGCCGTGTTGACAAGGAACAAGACATCTTGCACGCGCAAATTGTCGACGAATAGTCTCCGCGAAGTTCGAAGCTATTGTGCACCTTTCACCTCAGGAAAATTACGAATTATGTGTTTTCTCTTTCATGGAGCAGCTTATCAAATTATTACAGCCTGGCAGAATTGTGAATTGCACATTTCTTGTTTAATATTGTTAGTTATTTAATATTGACAACAAACCAGCTTGCAGACCTGGGCACATCTGAAATTACATTACTTGAAATATTATTTCTAATAACATGTTATTTTATTTTATAATTATTTCAGATAATTATGAAATTGTTTTTCAAAATTATATCAGCTAACCGGATTATCAGGTTCGGGTCCAGTTTATACCGACACCCTTCGTTGCATATTACCTTGAAGATTTTTTCTTTTGACAAACTTGAAATCAAGAAATATCGAAATAATATACTACTTGAAATTGCTATTATTCCAAATAAACCAATATTATTTTTATTTTCAAATAGCAGTATTGAAAATAACGGTGCGAAATAAATTATTTGAAATAATTATTTTTTATTTTCATTTCAAATAAAATTTTCCCAAGCCTGACGTCTTGTAACGCATACTTAAACGTATATCACTAGATTGTGGATTTGATGCATTTATGACAAAAATGGATTGGTCAAACACAAATACTTAAAAGCATTAAAGAAATTAAAACTAACTTATTAAAACTATTAAAAAAGAACATACATTGTTTTAATGTCTGTTTCTTACAATTGGCTTGGGCAATTTTTATTTTGCATAAAAATCCCCAGTCTACATATGACGAACGACTGACTCTTCACTTTGTTTTTCGTGCTCCGTTACATCATGTTATTTGACACTTCTGACATGTCGTTTAATAACATGACCGATCGTTAATTAAATACTTAATCTTGTAATGTTGCCTACAGTGCTGCTAAATGTAATTGTAATTTTCGAACGTCAATGCTTCGTGCAAGAATGATGAGAGTTCAGTATATGTAGCTAGACATCTGTTCAAAAATTAATTGTTTTAATGTGAAATTACCAATGCAAGTGGTTTTAGAACTTTGTTTGATTGTAATTAATTGCTAGACTCCAAAATCATACAAACATTTAGTTCATACGCCCTTGGAGTTATTTTCTATTTCGGACTTTGTTTTTGGATTACGCCCCAAACTGGTGATTCGTCCCCTAGTTATCCCTACCAAAGAAATTATCTCTTCCCGAGCTTTGGTAGGGAAATTCCAGAACGACTAGGATCAGAACGCTACGAACCTTCATTAGGTTAAGAACATTTTAACATTTGTACGGACTTGAACATTGTAACCTTTGCCTAAGACTTGGCATAGAACTTTGTACGTTCTCAATTGTTTTTTATTAAACTTATTGTTACGCCTTTTTAGAACGTTTTTCATACAAACCAGCGCCATTAGTTAACGTTCGATACAATACATATGAACATCAGAAAACAAGATTAATTTTTCGATTAATAGATTGATCAGTTTTTCATTTTTCGAACCGTACACCTTTGTTCCCGATTACAAGGGAACGTAATCTGAACGGCCACAAGCTGCACGAAGCTAATTCCTGGGAGCAGGAAGAAAGCACGTCGTCGCGTCGCCGCCTCGCCGTTGATTGCTAATTCAAGTTAGAGTTCCGCCCATTAATATTCATCGTGACAAATCCGAAAATAATTCGTATCGGGTTTGCAAAAATTCCGGTCGCTGCATTAAAGAAGCGCAAGGCAATAAATCATTTACCTGGAACGCAACTTTTTCATCGGGCCGAACTCTTTGCGTTCCTTTTTTCCCAACCGTTATCGTTCTCCTTGAATCTGATCGACATCGCGTGCCATTAAACTTGAACATTTATCAGCAATTATCAGTGAGCAGGCCATACAGGATTTTTAGGAGTACAGTGATAAATTCTACCGAAAACGTGGACGAGATTGGAAGAAGAAGATGCGTCCAGTTCATGAAATCTGATTATTATGATAAAACATTTTTCTTTTCGACTACTCCTTTATGAAGCTTCTACCAACATGTTTGTGACATTTTTCTGATTAAAATCAGTCGAACCATGGTATAATTCGAAGATATTTATTTGTTTCGATAATCCGATCCCGGTGGTATCTGAATTTTTCCGAAATTAAACTATCTTGAGATCAATCTAAAGCGATCCATATACAACATAGTTTATTGTACAAATCAATAAAGATTTCATCTAGCACTGTAACCAGCTAATTCTTCTATTATCCCAACAATTATGCTCCACTACGGATGATCAAGATTTTACTGTATTGTGAATTAAACAGATAAGTATAGTCGAAATTGTGCAGTATTTAGTGTCGTATTAATCTGAAAAATGTCACAGATACAGAAACTTAAATTACATAAAACACCAAAATATAACCATATATTTTTTGAAATAAATCAATGTAATGTAATCAAATATGTATTGGATTAGTAGTGATTTCTTTGTCCCGCACCGATATACCCGATCCGTATTATGTTTACACTCCACGGCGACGGGTATACCCCGCGGTAGTGAGGATAATTCCGCGACGTTTGTCGTCTAGGCCTTGGCGACATCTTTATGCAAAATAAACATTGTTTGTATTAATTGCAGGAGACCGGGACCACATAAGAATTTGTTTCTTTCTTTAGTCATTTTAATAAGTAATAAGGAATTTGTTGACACTCTGCAATTAATTCTATCTTTCTACCGTTTCAAATTATGCGCACTCATTCTTGTCATAAATCGTTTAGGGACTAGAATCGAAAATGGTAAATAACAGTTTTCGATAGGTGCACATTGACCCTCGAACGGAGAACCATTTTTCTAACTATACAATTGACGATGCTTAGGGTATGTTTTTAAATATATTTTTAAGGGCACTTCTTTTAAACACATTTCATTTAATTTAATTGCCAAAAATTGAGTGCAAAATGACAATTTTGATAATCTTGGTCGAAATAGACCCCCCAGGCACCGCCGTCGAAGGATTAAAAAGTGCGTTACATCGTTGTGAGTGTTTAAAATTGAAAAATCGGCCAGTTAACAGGATGAATTCGCATGACTGAAGCACCAGTGAACGAATAATGCGTTAAATAGATTCTGCCAGACCGCCTCGAACCGGTAAAATCCATGCAGCGTATTTTGCGTCGTTCAATCAATTAAAGATTGAGTAAACGAAATCTCGGCGGCGCAATCGATTGCTTGTTTTTCACGATGCAAATAAACTAACATAAAAAAAACCGCGGAAGAAGGAAAACAAACGATCCATTAACGTAATTAAACGTTTCCACCGGCGATCCGGAATTAAATCCGTTTGGATTGGTTCGCGTTTGCAATCCCACTCCGTTGAACGAAATGTTCATATTCGGAGTGGATAATTCAGGCCATCGCAAAACTAAATTGATTCAAAAGATTCATTTCCGCTTGAACTCACCTTTTCCTTTATATTATGTTCTCGGACAAACACTATTTCATTGTGACGACGAAGTGTCTGTGCACACGAAGGACTTCAAATTAGTAGGTCCATTTACTTGTCCATTTTATTGTTCTACACTTTTATTTCTCCATACTTCACTGAACGTTCCGTTTTATCGCTCGATAAGTAAAATGAAATGCAATATATATGTACATAAGTACGTGTAAAATACTACTGCATTATTAATACATGTGGTAACCATACGTCAACGGCACGCTTAGTGGGACCTGTCGACCTGTTGGCCGAGCCAAAATCCGCCCGCTGCAGTCGAGCTCTGATTGGTCCATGTTTTCGATAATAACTCTTTAACAAAGCCGCGGAGAACATTTCCGCAGAGAAGAAGGTACTTCAAATTACCTCAGGAATACCACTTTTGCAAAAGTACAAAGTATGAGACATCCTGTATACATTTTTCTATGTTATCAGCACGATTGCCTTACTTCGGTAATCCACGGTTAAATGTCCACGACCAATACGTCGGCGGAGGATGGAGACATTCAGAACACGGTTTATAAACACCGAGGTAAACATCAGATGCGGCGGTACCTAGAAGCCAGTAAGTTAATCACGATGCCAACATATGAAAATGTTTATATCTCGGAAACGGTTGACTTTTCGACGTTTGTTTACCAAGGCTTGTATGCTCAGCACAGCGTGTCCTATGTACCACATCAATACTGAGTAGTTTTTTTTTAACATTCTATATATCCTGCCCAGTAGTCGCTTCCAAGCAAGCAGTTTGTTTTCCCACGAACCGGGATCTGTCCGAGTAAAACAGAAATATCGCTGGAGTTGGTCGAAATGGCGGACAAAACCAGCCGGAAGGAAAAAGTCGGCCTGGAACACGGCGATTCGACGATCGCGTTGGAAATCAAAACGATGTAGCCTGATTCCTAGCGAACAATTTTGATTTTGTGAACGATCGACCGGCCCATTTGATTCGAATCATCCTATTCCTGACCGGAAGCGTAAAAGGCGTCCCTCGATTCGCCGGAAATGCGCGTGCATACCGGCCGAGTTAATCTTAGCGGAGCAAGCGTAAACATTTTCAACAATAAAGTCGTCAGAGAAGAAATTTTCCATCGCCAGGCAGGTGAAAGGGAACTTTGATCGATCTATGGACACCCGAATGTTGGCCCCGCAAATATTAGTTCAATTTTCGCCGTGTAATCGATCGGCGATTTAAAGCAAACGCACTCCTAAACGCATTATCAAGAGGAACGAAAAAGAACCGGTACTTTCGTTTTCTCTTCATGGACTACCTCGTATCAATTTGCACAAAGAAAAAGTCATTTACAGGAAAGAATGTCGTTTGCGCACTGTATTCAGGCGTGGTTTAATATTGTATACAAATATTTGTTCCATACTGCATTTAATTGTGCGTATGTTTGGTTTGATTAGAAAATCTGCAGAACCACTTTTGTTACAAACACTTTTGTACCTTCAATTGCTTATTAATAATCTCATGTATTTTGAGAACTGTTGTGTTTATTCGAATAAACTGTAAAATGTTTCTATTTCTACACTGTATGATTTTCCCATAATGAATTCTGAAAAATGTCTATAGATTATTAGACGTTTAGATTAATGACATGTAGCACGATTAAAAAGATTAGTGGACATGGTTGATTTACCAACGAGCGATTCAATACGTTTTTAATAAGATGGTAATATGATAGTTTGTATTCAATATATTTCCCCGCTTCCGAGATTCATAAAATGGCGCAGGATGTAGAAAGATAATGGAGAATGTTATTAAGGCGCTATGTACTTTTCATTTTCCAGGAACCAAATATTGACATTCAGAAAAACGTAAAATTGAATCACATCTAACAAACTCCAGACTTGACAGTGTCATCATTAGACTGCGGATCTTTATGCATTTATAACAAAATT
>CM052132.1:541352-567761 GCA_028454255.1 Halictus ligatus
GACGAAAATCTTCTTCTTAAACAAAGAGATTAACGCCGCTGAAACTACGTTGCAGCGACAAGAATAAGTTAAAAAGTGAAGTAACGTTAACATAATTATAAAAACGATCATTGTCAACTAAACATTCTGGTCTGGAGGACCAAACAATTTTTAATAGGGGGAACAAAAAAACATCAGATTTTAAATGACGTTTTCAAAATAAAATGCAAGAGAACCTTTGTATTAATAAACATTAATGATATGTCTACTTCATTTTTTTCCACAGAGATCTTCCAATTTGCAGGATACGGTTAATTTACTCCTTTATTTTAAATTTATTAACAATTTTTATGAAAATGGAAGCATATTTTTCAAAAGACGAGACTTAATGTATACAATATACAGTCACATTAACTGCCTAACAACTTATACTAATTATTCCTGGGTGATGAAAGAGATTAAAATTATATTAAAATAATATCAACGGATAATAAAGTTTCATTGATTTAATGTTAAAAAGTCAATAAAATATATTGAAACTATCTGTAAACAATTACCTGCACTTCACCTGTAACTATTGAACCATCCGGGTTCATGTAAAAAATAAATAGTCGAGAACTTATTGACCACGAGGTAAACTCGATGAAATACAGCTGTTTGATGATTCTTTAATGAAAACGAATCGCTCGAGTGTATTGGACAATAGCAGAAGTTGCAAGTAGACTGGGGATTTCCTAACCCGTGGGACTTCATTCTCTGTAGGTGTAGTAAAAAAAGCTACGATCGAGTTTTCGAGAAACAGTAATCAATGAACCGCATAGCTGTTCTGGAGATACGGCGGAGTTCACTTTGAGAACTTTCGTTTTGCTGTTTCGAGGCGCGCGCGGATCCAACGGAGGAGTTGCGAAAACGGACGAATGTTGTTACAGCCCCTTTGATTGTATTAGACGGAATGCCGAAGTTGTTTCGAAAGCGAAAGTTTTGATGCACTTGGTCGCGAATTCACTCCGGAGCTGCAACTGCGAGTTGCATTAATCAATTCGTAATTGTTCTCTGATGGGCATTCTCGTCTCCTCACGTCGCCCCCACCCACTCTCTCATTCCCTCCTTCTTTCTCGGTTCATGAATTATTAAAACGATTTTTCTCTCGCTCCGTCCCGCTTATTCTATACTTAATCTTCCACCATTAACTCGACTTAAAACCACGCAGAATTTTTACGCAATTACGAAATTTCGAATGAATCTTTCGAAATTCAGCAATTTTTTCATCAATTTTTGTACTCTGGCAACTGTCTCTGTTATTCTCTATTATTCTTTATTATTTTATATTATCATTTATTATTCTATATTATCTATTACTTTGTATTTTTTCTATTATTCTCTAATTATTCTATATTATTCTATAATATTATATTAGGTTGTCCCAAAGATTAACATTATTACATAACAAAAGCATTACAAACAACGCAATTATGTGTTCGTTTTATTATATCCTAAGTTTTCTCTTATTTAACCATGTCATTTGCTTTATTAAAAACCTATACTGAATTTACACTGTACGTATTGATCAAAAACGAAATGAACGTTTGGACAATCTAATATATTATTCTCTATTGTATATTATACATTCTCTATTTATATTATTACTATTATCATTTTGTCTATATTGTACTAAAACAGTCTTTTAATCATTTTCTTATGAAACATTTGCCAATATATCCGTGACACGTTTCTGATTAAAATGGCACCAAACACAATACAATTTGGGTCAATTTACTTGTTTACATCACGATACAGTAGAGGCTCGATTATCCGAACTAATCGGTAGGACATGAGCGTTCAAATAGTACAACAGTTACCTAGCTACAGTGCTAGATTAAGAGATTTCTAATTTGCTTTAGATTGAACTGTTTAACACTGTCTGATAATGGAAAGTCAGATATCATTGGTTCGGATAATGGAGACTTCCAACGAATCGACAATTGAACAAGCGAATATGCTTTGAATTACATCGTGTTTGGTTTCATTTTGATAAAAAAATGTCACAAATGTGTTGGGAGAAGTTTCATACAAAAATAATTAAAACCAAAATAGTTTCACCGATATAGCTAATCCTGTATCATGTACTTCTTGTTTGAACTTTTGTGCTCTCCAAGTGACCACCTTGAGAGTACTATATTTAGTTATCAGTGCATGTTACTTTACGAATCACCAAAAAAAAGCAAATATTATCACGAGAAATGTTTAAACGCTGAATTTAAAAACACAAAAATCTTCCACTGTCTGGAATTTTTTAAAAAATGCTTTCTAATGTGAAATGTAGTTGCGCAAGAAAATTGTAACAAAAGTATTTTGTTTAAACAATATATTAGAAATTTGATTTTTTTGCAGTTTCTCTTATTTATTATTAGTTCATTTTAATGTAAACTCGTGTGAGCGATCTTTGATCCCAAATAGGAAATACGTGTTTTTGGGATTTTTTTGCCATTTAATAATAATTAATTACAAATAATAAAAGATAGTCTTGCACCTGGCTTGTGGAGGAAGTATAAGCATTTAGTATAAACATATATAGTATTTTGAACAATACGACTTTGGTAGTGTTATGATCGGGTGTTAAACAAGAATGCACCCAGTACGACAGCAACCATTTATTAACAAACAACAAAAACTCAACAACATAACAAGGAACAAAAGAAACGAGATAACAATGTAACAAGAACTTCGGATAGACGACTACGAACAACTGACGACAACTGACAACAACTGATTCCAACTGACTGACTCTAACTGACCCTGTCGTCCGTCAGAATCCGCGCTTATATCTATTCCCCGTGCCTCCAGGAATTTCCTTCGAACAAGGGAAAATTCGAAGAACTATATCTTCCATAAAGGCTATAGCCGGGTTTGGGGGTCAAATCGGCCCCCGTCGGGATTTTATTCTAATTTGCACCCATCGATAGCCTACAAAAAAAGTTTTATTACCTTTCAGCCAAGTTTTAGCCCTATAGCTCATCTGTAATGGTAGTTATAGCGGAAAAACTAAAATTCAGTTTTTCGCCCATTTTCCCCATTTAATGACAATTTCAAATTCTGAAAAAATCTGACACATGTCGGACACCAAACCACATACTTTGAGTCGTTTTCAGATTTTTCCGTTGCAAACTCTGGCTGTAAAAATCGAAAAACACGAAAAAATCGAAAAAATGCAGATTTCATATGGAAGTTTAAGAGCGACTAGAAAAAAATTAATTTAGCAATAAGATATTGTTCTAAGTATTATGCTCAATTTTTTTCAAATCCCAGCGATTGGTGCGTCATAGTAGGAAAAAATAAAAACCACTTTTTTCGGCGTTTTTTCCGTGGAAAACTAAGTTATAATTATCGTAAAAATATATTATGTAACATTAAACATCCCTAAGGATGTTTCGGAGAAACATTGCGCAGACTTTAAAAAGTAATTATTATTAACAAGTAATTAACAAGCAATTAACCAGCAATTAACAAACAATTACAAGTAATTAACAAACAATTACAAGTAATTAACAGACACTTACAAGTAATTAACAAGTAACTAACAATTAATTAACAAGTAATTAACAAGTAATTAACAAGTAATTAGCAAGCAATTAACAAGCAATTAACAAGCAATTAACCAGCATTTAACACGCAATTAACCATTAATTAGCAATTAATTAACGATTAATTGATAATTACTGGTTAATTAATTGTTAATTGATCACTAATTAATCGTTAATTACTTGCTAATTGCTTGTTAATTGCTTGTTAATTACTTGTTAATTACTTGTTAATTACTTGTTAATTAATTGTTGATTAATTGTTAATTACTTGTTAATTGCTTGTTAATTACTTGTTAATAATAATTACTTTTTAAAGTCTGCGCAATGTTTCTCCGAAACATCCTTAGGGATGTTTAATATTACATAATATATTTTTACGATAATTATAACTTAGTTTTCCACGGAAAAAACGCCGAAAAAAGTGGTTTTTATTTTTTCCTACTATGACGCACCAATCGCAGGGATTTGAAAAAAATTGAGCATAATACTTAGGACAATATCTTATTGCTAAATTAATTTTTTTCTAGTCGCTCTTAAACTTCCATATGAAATCTGCATTTTTTCAATTTTTACAGCCAGAGTTTGCAACGGAAAAATCTGAAAACGACTCAAAGTATGTGGCTTGGTGTCCGACATGTGTCAGATTTTTTTCAGAATTTGAAATTGTCATTAAATGGGGAAAATGGGCCAAAAACTGAATTTTCGTTTTTCCGCTATAACTACCCTTACAGATCAGCTATAGGGCTAAAACTTGGCTGAAAGGTATCTTTTTTGGTAGGCTATCGATGGGTCCAAATTAGAATAAAATCCCGACGGGGGCCGATTTGACCCCCAAACCCGGCTATAGCCTTTCATCAAAATTGGGTTGTATCAACTGAATATGTGCCTTTGTGAGTTGTGCTAGACTAGCAAAAGTAAGCATAATATTGCATATCTGACTTTTGCTGAGGTAGCACAACTCAAATACGCAACATTATGTTTGTGGGTAGTACCACGAAGCCAAGATACGGATACAGAATCCAAGCGCAAAGGACTGTGGGCAAGAGTAAAGTGCCCTTGATATCGTTGTGCTGGAGAAATTGACAGTTATGCTGACTTATGCTAGGCTAGCACAACTCAAATCTGCAATTATATGTTATTTAGATAACTGATACTAACTTAAAAATTACTTTCGTGTTCAAAATTATTATGTACCATAACTTTTTTCCTAGTTATTTTTTTTTTCAAGTAATACTTTGGCACACTGTTAGCACAACTTAGCACAATCAGGAAAATTGCAAAAAATGAAAAGTGTGGGGCTACTCTAAAAATCATTTCTTTTTGTCTATATTTTATCGCATTTTTGATAATGCAGTGTTATGCGGCACAAACTTAGCACAGTTCAGTACAACTGTTGAAATTACGTAATTCTGGAAATGGGAGGCTAACTTTTAAGAGGAAAGAGAAGAACGAATAACGAATGCTCGAGTAATAGAGGCGTTTGTCAGTAAAAGTGTTAAATTGGTCGATCGTATTAATCACGAATGTTTAATTTCGTTTTCACCGGGGTCGCGACGCGAAGGTCTGTAACCGGCGCTGAAGCATCGATTACACAACGACCCGCGTAGCCATTGTCGATATGACTACAGCTATTCCGTTGATTTATGGACATCCCATTGACAGCTAATGGAGGCTTTCACACGTGCAAAAACGAGAGAAGCGGCCAAGTGAAAAGGAAAATTGGTCGGTGCTAGTGTACCGAAGCAAGAAGCGCCGAGAACCAGGAAACAACGTTGGCTTGCTCGTTCTGTTGGCTGCTAGGCGTTCTTCGATCTTAACACTTCACCTGCAGGAATCCTATTAACCTCTTTTTCCGTGAGGAAACGCTTTTCGCATATCCCGGCTCCCTGGGGAAAGCCGGAGTTATGTGGGACTATCTCCAGGGGAGTACCTTCGGGGACTACCCACTAAAACCTCACGATCACCTAAGCTCCCCTTTGGGAGGTGCCTGGATCACGCAAGTATTCAACAGGACACCTCCCAGCTAACATCCTACCTAAGGGAAGGGGTTAGCCTCTCTCATTACCTATGCTATAAGACCCCGGGAGGAGGGACCCGTCCGGTGTCCCCATCCCTGGAGCCTTCGGATTGGGTTCCCCGAGCCCCAGCTCGGTCCACCCACAGCTCCCGATGTCTTCGTGCCACAGTCGGAGCTGGCGCCCGAAGGAGCCGAGACAAGAAGACGCCGCCACCGGAAGGAAGGGCCGTCCGAAGCGCGATCCGACACGCCCCGGCCCATCCTACCCCACCCCCCACAGATGCCCCGCCCACTGTTGGGAAGGGACAGACCGGCACCCCCCCACCGAGATTTATGCCGGGGGGTACTGACCAATAACGGGGAGAGCTAAGCACTCCCCCAGTGGCCGGGGTCAGCTCCCACCCCGAGCCCCCAAATTCACTGCCCCACTTGATGGGCGTCTCCTCGCCCACATTTTCCTCGCCGAGCCCGGGTCTCTCTCCCGGGCCCGCTCGGCGGCCTCTTTCTGCATCATTTGCGACTTCGCAGAAGGAGGCCACTGCTATCCAGGACCTCTCGCTGTCGACCATGTGGTCGACCACGGCCGACAGCGAGAGGCCCCACCCGCCCACTGCTGCTCTAAGGACACGGCGCGGCTGGGCCCTAGCTGGGCACACACATCTTTGCCGCAGTGGTGGCACTGATCAGTTGGCTCCCGCCCCATCTTGTGCAGGTACTCTCCGAAACAACCATGACCGGAGAGCACCTGAATGAGGCGGAAGGTCAACCTTCCCCACCTCCTGCTCCATGTATCAAATATGAGCAGGAGGGCCCGGACAATCGGACGTGTGGAAGGTGCCAAGAGCACCCCCACTCCGCAAACACTCTCCAAGAGTGCTTGGCTCCGTCGGCTGGCCCCGAACGAGCGGTGCCATACGAGGGCCCCATATAGGGCAATCGACCACACATCCTATCAACCGCTTGCGCTGCAATGACGTGACATCCACGTTAGAAGGTTTCTTTGCCACACTTGGAAATGACGTGTCAGACACGTCCAAAATTTGTTTTCTCAGAATTTTCAATTTTTGTATCCCTTTATTCGCTTTAATCCTAAAGAAATACGTACGGGGTTTTCGATATATAAAAAATATTTTATTTTGTAAACAGTTTTCCTCGAAATTTTTTAACAAAAACTGCAACTTCTCTAGGCATTATAATGTACATTCGAAAGAAAATCTTTTTTTTTCTAGGTCACAAAATATAAATGTTGGGCGTCCGGCCCCGGAGCACCACCAAAAAGACGTATTAGGTTCCGTAAGCGGTAGAGCCGCCATTTTGATCGAAAATATGCAACAAAATTTTTTAGTACTAAGATATGTTGAAAACAGTGCTTCAATTTGACTTTATATTAAATTATTTCTTATTTAGAACTGAACTTAATAAATAAAGCTTTAAATAGAGCTTAGGAATAGTTCTGATAAGCAAATAATTTAATATATTTACAAAAAAATCACTTTTTAAAAATCGACTTTTTCAATATTTACAAGTGTATATAAGCCCTTAAAAGTGGACTTTCTGGAGAAGTTAGAAGAATTAGTTTACCAGATGATGTGGAAATGTATAAATACATCCGTAAAGTATGTAATAGAATAGAATTAAAATGGGATTAAAAACCGAGCACTTTTGAGGCTAAAAATAAACTAAAGTAAGTAAGTATATAAATATATCTATGTATCCAATAAATTTTCTTTATAAAGTCTAGGTGAAAAATTAGCATTGCTACTAACTCTAACTCTAACACATCATAGATCATAATAGCGATTCCATAAACTCGTAAAGGAAAGCTTGCCATCAGGGATCAAGAAAAAGTACCATAACCCCAGAGAATTGACACCTAGCAGTGCAGCACAAAGCGTTTCCATTCTAAAGTAGCTCGCCTTTTAGACCAGTTCCGAAAATTTATGAAACGTTAAAGATGATCCTGGCATCCTTTTGATATCCTAGATCCACGACATTCACTGTAACATCGCCTAGAACGTTTGGAAATGTACGTATTCGCGTGCAAGGATAGGCTTCATTCGTCTGAAGAGAAAAAGCCTGGAAACTGTTGGACAGTAGTGTAGTTAATCATAAATGTCGCAAACACTACCTAGCTCGTGGACAGTCGAGGAGCAATATATCAAAGCATGTAGCAGAAAATATCATTCTGGCCCGCCATCGGGAATGAAAAATGAATTTTAATCAAAAGTATTAGGTTCACTCGTAAGTAACAACCCCTACCCTTTATTAAACGCGTATCAGCTGAAGACGCTAATCAGACGTGATTTTGCGAATGAACCATCTAATTATGTTCTGTGTATATTCATTTGTATATTCGTCCTAAATTTTATAAATTCGTTTTATGTATTAAATGTTCTTTTGATGTTTTATACATACTTTTTATATTTTATATATATATATATATATATATATATATATATTAATTTTATATCTTATATATTATTTCTATATTTTATATGTTGATTATTTATACATTCTGACCAATTACAGTTTTGTTATAACCTCTTTTTTAACACTAAGTTGAAACGGCATTTTTTTGTTATTAATATTTAGCTAATAGAGTAAACGTACATATACTTACAACGAATTGCTTCTTTCTTCTTTCACATCATTAAGATTATTGGCAGGATTTAAATTCATTTTGATCCAAAGTGACAAACGTTCCATCTAAGCTCTACATTTCTAGTGTCAAGTGGAAAATTATTAGCTATTCGTATTAAGTCGAATAAAAAGATCAATGTTAACCCCAAAGGAGCTGGTCGAAAAATGTGTAACATTGATGCGTCAAGATTTTAATGGCTCTAGCCATTACCGCCACGAAATCGCCAAGAGCATCCCCCTTGCAAGATCAAAGTGTACACCAAGAATGATAAAAGTGCCTATCCTAGGATTTTTTATGCAACTATTTCTGAGGGCCACATCAGAATGACTAAATAGATGAAGCTTTATCTCGTAGAACCATAACCATCTTCCAGCCACAATCTGACGGGGCTCGGAAAGGGACAAACATCGAACCTCTGTGAAACGTATTTAAACCAGCAGAGTGGTTCCATTAAGAGCACAGTAGAACGGTGTCGCTAAGACGTCGACCGCTCGAGGAGGATGATCCTTCGCATGGGAAGCAATAAGGGGAAAGCCCTTTAATGATCTTTCGTGCCACTTACACCGGCCGGTTCTCGATTAACTTCCGGCAGTCAACCAACGGACGCTATCTTCCGTCGGATAACCCCATCGGAGTTTTCTCGTTTTTTCCCGAGAGTGCATCACGTACGAAAGGAATCCACCATAGCAAGGACTCCGAACGAGGTAGTAAACGTTGATCACCGAGGAATCCGAAATGAGTCCGGCCGATCGCAAGTCAATTGCACAGGAAATTGAGGGGAAGCCTTCTCGAATATGTTGAACTAGGGCTGAAGGTCCCCACCTTAAAATATTCATTCGTAAACAATCGATTTCATATTGCATCATACTGTTTAGAGTTTAGAGGCTTAGAGTAGTCGTAAGGACAGCCGCCATTTGCTTTCAGACGTTTATTTAACTTTTATTTCTTGTCCAACCCAAGAAGTGTATATATATATTTAATTAATGAACATTCTTGTACTAAATAAAAAAGTATATCTCCAGCTTCGAAACTTTGTGTACGCTCATACCAAGAATGGTACTTTTCGCTAATAATAAGTCTACTAATATTCTTCTACAGTGGTAACGAGAAATATTCGAATTTAAATTTCCATTGCACAGTCTAGGCAGCCTCGTGACTCGGAAGATTCGCCGTATTTCTTTTCAGATAGAAAAAGAGAGCAGAAAAATCGCGTTGTGCGCTACAAGCGTAACATCGGTGTCAAAAATAAGAATATTCATTATTACGAAAAGAATCCTGGCCACCGTCCAGATGGTTCTTTCGAAGGATATATAGTATGATGTATAATCTAATTGAATATAATATGCACTCCATTCCTGCAAATGTATGAGCTACGCTCATAAAACTATATTTATCGTTGCTTTCAAATCGTAAATAAGACTGTTACGACTGGACTGCGGATCTTTATGCATTCCATAGCGTATGAAATCTTTCAAAATTTATATAACACACATTGTTATTTAACCTCATTTATTTACGTTACTTTTAATATCTGCAAATCATTCGCGTGAGAAGTCGAATTTCGATTAAATTGAATAAAAATTTAATGAATTTTTAATGACTTTAGTTCTCTTGTTTTTAATATTTAAATTTGCCGAACAGTAATTTAAATTCGAATCATTTTTTTAAACATTACGTAGTAACTAATTTTACAAACTAAAAACAAGATAAAATACAATATACATGCACGCAATATCGGCGCATGTGTACAGAGTAAAAGATTTAATTTCCTCTTACGGGTATATTTAACGTTATCATGATGCAAATGAATAATTATGCGTCGTATGATGTTTGAATAACGTACGCGTACAACATGTAACATTTAATCGCGATAGATGGTGGAAAGTATCTGAGCTTCGCGGCTTATGGTCGACAGCACCTATCTGCGTATAGTGATCTAATAATAACAGCCAGAGCTTCATCTCTATCAAATTTATTCAATGCATTCAAAATGATGCCGTCGGGGCGCCGCGCAGTTGCAGCATTTAGATCGCAATTTCATTTGAAGTTTATTTAATGCATCGTTCTGATCAAGTTTCAATTACGAGTAGCACAATATCCCATGCACGCCGATGGCTTTGCACATTTACAATGAATATGTCACCTCTGATTAATGCTAGTGGCCAAAATCATAGGACACGTCCAAAAATTACAGGGATTAGAGATTTCCGATTGTACTTATATTAAGTAGAATTACATATAAAAGAGAACCATTTATTTGTAGCAATCTTTCTCATTGAAATGATTCAAAATTTAATCTTTTAGTATCCTTTAATTCGCTATACAATCGATTATCCGAGCTAGTCAAATGTTCGGAGCATAGAACAATTACTTACTTACAGTGCTACCTATACCTACAGTATTACCTACATACAGTCTTGTATATAAGTCGCTTCACATAGAATTCGAGAGAGTTCAACTTTAGAAGAATTCTCATTACGATCGGTTTGGATAATCGAGATTCTATTAAATCGTGAATTTAAAAAACAAATACGCCCCGAATTGTATCAGGTTTAGTCTCATTTTAATCGGAATAATGTCACAAATATGTTAGTAAAACTTTCACAAATCTCGATATATGTCAACAACACGGGTCTTGCCAGTGTCGTGTATCGTCTAGGAGACATACCCGAGTTGAAGTTGAACTATCGAAAGTTGAATGTAGTTGCTGTGTTATGTTTACACTCCTCGGCGTACGAGGCCTCTCGAGCTTCGTGGCCCCTTAGGGGGTATACCCTGCAGTAGTGCGGATAATTCCGCGCAGTTTATCATCAAGACCTTGGCGACATATATAGAGAAATGACTCTATATGATATATAGAGAAATGATTTCGTCGATGTACATGCGTAAGTGTATACAGTTACCGATTTGACACTTCTACAGTAACAGATACAACTAAATGCCCGGTTTCGCATGCTATCCTGTTTCGTATAAGATCTGTATGAGGCCCCTATTTTGATACTTTCCAAACTGTCTTATAAATTCATCAAAATAGCGTGTGAACAGCTTCCGTAGACTTTGAAAGGTTCGTATGAGCCGAGCTTCGGCTCCGCTAGCCTAGCAGCGAGCCGAACTACGTCAATTTTATCTTTTTACCGGCTGGAAATTCGAAATTCATGGTGAACCGAGAAAGTTGATTCGACGGGAACACATCACCCCTCTGACTATATGAATTTACGCAGAATGATTGCAGTTTCGTCTCACGTTCGCATGATTTTTCGACTCATCGGGCGCTATTCATCGGTTACTGTCCTGGAAAGTACGCCATCAAACATCGGTTTACTGGATGCAAATCATGAAACAGGGTTTCACGCAAGGTTGGAAAAATGTTCGGAAGGTCGTGCTGCTCGGGACACGACGCGAAACGTAACAAAATGGTAGACGTCGCATTTTAATCCGAAATATTTTCTGCGATTGTATCGTCTCTCAGTCGTGCTTTTATCGCAGACGAACAGAATAAACGCAGAAATCTGCACATTTCTGTAACAAGAATAGAAAGTCTTATAGATAGATAGATATAGATAGATAGTCACGCATCGATCAACTGTGCTCTAAACAGCTCTGTTGAACGTGTTGTTAAATGTATAGAGTGCATAATGTTGTATAATTTTCGAAATTATGCATTCGGAAGTAATGTTTTGGAAGAAAATAACCGTATCGTTATTTATCCTAATTGTGATTTATTTACTTTTTTGTAGCTGCTGTTTAGAGTTGTCTGCGTCCTGTGAAACAATATAGAAGTATTTAGTGTTTAACGAAACGAATAATTAATGACAATTTTATGAGTTATAAGTTTATGGACAAATAACAAAAATTAGTATGTGAAATCTGATACGGTAAAAAAGTTAACGGAATTTAAGAATATCATATATTTTTCAATTTATTAAACGATTAAAGAAGAAAATGTTATTAGTTTTTGTTTCTCAAAGTTGATGCAGAAATTCTTATTTTACATTAAGATACGCAGATCAGCCATTTAAAATCACATAGTACGTACGAAATTATATTGGACTGTAAATTGAACCTATTCTCTCGAATAATCAGTTAAATGGTGCTTAAGGTTTTTTAATTAAGATCGCGAAAATTTCTCGAGCACACGGTTGTTTTTTGTCGTACGAGTAATCCTGTAGACGCTATTATATTTCATACCCGTTACCTCAAGTCGGTAACCAGTTGCATCAAGTCGTGCGAATGAAAATTTCATTCACGCGGGCTATTCTTTGTCACACATACTTCACGGGTCCCTTTGAACGAACGTACCACGGGAATAATCAACGAGTAACTGCTCTTAAACGGAAAAAAGCTTACCCTTTCTGCTTTCATTTCATACCCGTCGCCGTTCATAATCTTCTTCTTTCTACGGCTTCTTTTACCTTTGCGCAACATTGTTTAATCGAATTACGTTAATTAATAACGATTCGCACTCTTCAATATGACTACAAAGTTTCCATTTGTAACTATTACGCAAAGTAAAGATTTTTCATATCAATTATGAAGTACTAGAACCAAATAAGAATTTCTTTTTCCATTATTAAATTTAACGAATTGATAATGTATATCAGCACACTCAAATTCTTTTACCCTTTTTACTGTATTTTATTTCACCCAAATATTTGTCTCCGCTATACATTTTAAATCATCATACATTATTCTTTAATCAGCACTATTAATTATTTACCTATCGAGTTTTTGCTTTGAGGACAACTAATGCCAACGTTAATGCCAAACACTAACGACAACGTTAAAATCGAAACATATAAATAAGGACAACACCCACTCGATTTGGCTGACTGAGCGTGGTGCGTCCAGGAATAAGTCAAGTTGGCTATAAAATGTGGAGCAACTAAGTCTAACTCAATGCAGCTCGATCAATTTAATATTTCAGTTTCTATGTATATTTTGTCAAAAAGTCAACGTTTTCAAAATGATACCTATTCGGTAGAGCTTTTTAATTATATGCGTACTTAAAAACAAAGAAGCCTATTAATAGGATTTTTAATAATTGTGCTGTACCAAAAGGAAGCTTAACAATCTTCTTTTACAAAATAATCCCCATCGTCGAATCATCCCAATCCCAGCCATCGAATATGACTTGTTGGTTTGCGGTTAAAGTTGCTACTCCTGTCGGAGGATTTATTGAAAAATCCTTAGCCGTGGACATTCAAAAATTATGAGATAATCGCCTGTAGATAATTTAAGAATCTTTGCCATAGCTTCGTGAATTAGTCGTCAACGTGTTAACGTGAAATCGCGAACTTGTGCAGGTGATTATGATAATTTGATCATCCACTGTAAACGAGAGACTCCCGCACATCAAATTCTGCCGAAATGTTTAATTCAGAAAATTCTGTTTTTTCTCTATGTTTGACCATTTCTTGAGAAAAATCGACCACCGTGCGATGCTTTCTCCGAGCTTCCTCTTTTTTCGTATTATTATCCCCTCGATGCGAGCCGTGTTCCGTTTTCTATTAATAATTCAGGTAAGCTTTCGTGCACTCCGTTAGACTTCTCCCAGCCGTTTCGCTCACCGTACACCAAAGATCGCGAACTTTAGCGTTGCATTTGCCACCTTCAAGGCCATCAAGTTATTCTTATGGCGCTTCTTTATCCTCGCGTGACGGGTCAAGGGTTAGACACGGGGGTGGGGGTTCAAGAGATGGACTGGATCATCGAACGATTATTTTTAGGAAGCCCCGATGAATTTCTAAGCGAGCTTTCGGGTAATTAGGCGCATCAGATTAGATGCCGCATTTGGCTGCGACTCGATCTGCCACTGTTTTTTCGCAAATATAATGGATTCACTGCAACGAATTCGTTCGTTTAGTAGTTGATCTCATTCACGACTATATCACTGATCTGTATGCAAAATAAAAAATTTCATAAATACTTTCAAGATATTTTTTTTTATTTTTTGTTTATTTATAAAGGTCACAACAACATCTAGATCATTAGCGACCACGTTATACAATCATATTACATTGTACAATCCAATTACAGTATCTTAACCAGTAACTGGTACACTGGGATCTTTCATGACCTCAGCGAAGTTTTTATCCATTTACTTTCGCTACTGTATTTGTACGATAATTGCTAATATCAAGATTCTTTAATTATTTTAGAATATTGGTATGATTGAGCCTGAAATTGTACAGTGTCCCAGAGAGAGGGAGAGAGGGAGAGAGGGATGATCCTTTCTTTTCCTACACTCTTTCTGGAATACTCTGCACATACTTGATGATATCTTAGAAAACTCGAATTTTAGAAAGGTCCTAGTATGATATTTCATAATCTGTGTAAACACTGTACCACTTAAGGGTTAAGTCGTATGGGTAACAATTATATTTTACAATAAAAACCTACAGATTTGTGAAATGCAAGAGCAAAGGCAATATTTTGATTCCTGTGAGCTGCTTCGGATGCACCTCCTACCTACCTCCTCCTAATGTTTTCTAGTATTTCGGAATTTCTTGGCTAGAGATCTTGGTTAGATTAGAGTGTCAATCAGACATTTTCCCACTTGTTCACTGATTGGTGGCTTATATGACGAGTTACCTTATCAACAATGACTTTGTTCATTGATTTACCTTTCCTGCATTCTATTTTTTGGGACAGCTCGAAAAAAGTACCGTGTTTATATCGACGTCTCTGACTAGCTGGTTGATAAGGCGTCGGCGAGCTCGATGCGAAATAAAAAAGGTCATGCGCAAGAACGCAGCCAAGTTTAGTGAAAGATGTTTGAACTGGGGATCGAGAGTTAACTCATCGTTCGTACTTGTTGTTATCATTCGGAAACTTCATTTTCTTCTGAATTCAACGAATAACTTGATTGTGTCGCAGTGTCCATATTGATGTATGAACAACCGCTGTACATACATACAAATTGTATTGTATGATAGAATGAATGGAACGAAACTTCCGACGGCTAGGTGAATTATCATCCCGGTCGTAGTCGAACACGCAAATTCATTAGCAGCAACGAATTTCGGGCTGTGGCGCGGGTTCCGTGCATCCCCTAATTAGAAGTTGCGCGAGTGATCCGCTCGCATCTTTAATACGGCGGAATCACGTAACCATACGCCATTTGCGTCGTCTTGCACGCGTGCATCGACCGGTGTATCCGAAGGTGCAACTGTTCCGCGACTTTGAGCGGCGCATATTGAAGTCCAAAGGCGTCTGCGACGCGCCAGTTGATTAAATTTCGTTTTAACTGGTCCTATTGAGACGTAATTTGCGAACGGCGACACCCGCGCGACGCGGCGCGCCACACCGCGGATGTTTCAATGGAAATCTTGAATGAGCTCCGCCCACGATTCAGAGAAGATTGGAGATTCCGCTGAACCACTGAACGCGAAAAACTCGATAAATGTGACGCCCGCGACGTGAAACGGAAACGAGAAAAGAAATGGCAAACCGGCGTGCTTGTCTCCGACAGTCCACAAGTGAAAACCTTTACCGTGGACGCGTGAAAGAAAATGTGTAGCGTGTCCGCGAATATAATTACTTTACGAAAACGTCTCTGTACGGACATATTCTGGAGGATCTTTTGTGTAACTGTTCTTGAAAAGCATGAAATTAAAGAGAAAATAAATGGTTCGTTATATTGGACTTTGAATCTTGCTCCGCATTATCAACAATCCGTACATAGACTAAGTGATTGTAGTTAATTACGCAATTTTGCATCCAAGTATTTATTCTTGGTATAAGTATACCAAGTATATCTATCTTAATGATAGAGAATATAATATACTATTTCGTTATTTACAATCTCTTAAAATAATTAAAACAGGAAATAAGCATCTATGTACTTTCTGTGTCTTGCAATTAGTGCAAACAATTTTTATATTATACAATAATTAGCAGTCTACTGACGACTAATAAAAAGGTAGATGCATACAGAAAAGATTGAATACAAAAAATAAAGATTACAAAGCTTGTAGGGATAGGATAATTTTCTTCAGAAGAAAAAGTATATAGTCAATAATCTTGAAAATTTGTAAATATAGTAAGTATTACGTCCTTTTACCGTCATAAATATGTATAGTATGTTATATAAACTGATTATATACACCAGAACCACTTTTGAAATATTTATGAATTTTAGTTTTCAATACTTAAAATGAAACTTTGAACATATTTTTTGCAAATTGTATTACTAACGATAATTGATACTAATATTACTACTAATAATAATTAAAACAGATTCCAACAACTATCCCAAAATTTTTCAAAAATAGCCACAGCAAATTTTCATACTATACTACTCGTATATTTTGTTTTCTTTTTTAAAAAATTCGTCAACTAGTTTAACCGGAGTTTTTATCAGATACTGCAGCTCCGTTGCATCCTAAATTTTCACGTTAAAAGGATCCCTGGTGAGATTATGCTTGGCGAATTTTTAAGAAGAAAAACTCTGAAACGAAAGTATCATGAGAGACGGTGTATCTAAAGATTTTTTTAGGGATACGTTCCACTGTATGTTCCAACGTTGCATTTAGCATGTGTACTAAAAATAAGTACTTTTCTAAGTGCAAGGTTTAATACAAAAAACCTTGAAAGACGGGACGGGAAGGGAGACGTGGCTTAAGAACAACTAGTAGATTCAAGGAAATAACAGCTGGTTCTGGAAACAGTTGGAAGCGCAAAAGCGAAGCAGAGACTTGGCGTGATCTGTTCACCTAAACTGATCTCACTGGGCAGCTATAGGAAAATATCTGATTTAGACGCTACCACCTATACCAGATAAACCACATTAATGCGGTACTCTTTTGTAAAGGCAACACGCCACTGCCTTATCTGATCAACACCCGCGGAAATAAATTTGCTTCCCACGCGTGTGTACACTGTATCAATTAGCGTAATCGGTCATCGTTAATAAACAACCGCTTATCGTTCAATCTTAATACGCCGGGACTTTAATCAGCGGTGAATGCCGTTTGTAATCGGAGACAGCAACAATGATAAATCATCAATCTAGAAATAGTTTATATTGTTAGACCCTGGCAGAAATTCGTTCGATTGCAAACATAAATACGTTATGTTAGGTATGACTCATTGTAAATTTATGTAACTGTGATTGCAAAGGAACCAGTTGCAATCAGGAATTGCGTGATCGATTGAATATAATCCTGTACTATTGTTGGACTATATGTTCAACACTTCGACAGATGGTTCTGGGATCGCGCGTTTCTGTTTCTTGCCGTTGTTTCGGCGTCCAGTTCTTCTTCTTGTCCAGTTCTTCGCATATAGACATTAATGTAATTGTTCTTATCCTCTGACAAGAGTGACTAGCGTGTAATGAAATGATCATACTCTTTTGGCAAACTACCTAAAAATTTTGCCATCAAAAGTTTTTCATTAAAATTTCGGCTAAAATCCTTTGAGTCTAACGCTTCGATTCTACGTATGTACTATGACCTTGAGACCATCACGTGCCCGACTACTGTCGGGCTTCCACGCAACGTGCCATATCTGATAACTCGAGCACATCTTGGATTTCAAGCTTCCACCGATTTTGTATAGATTTTGTAAACTTTGTTATTCGGATATCTCGAATTAGATTGTCGTCTACCATTGTTCCGTCCTTCCTGCATCAAACTCACTACTAGCAAACGAGTTTCACTTAGTAGAAGTCACAAAAATCGTTTGTACGCTCCATAACTTTCGCTTTGATATAACCTCAAAACGTTGATTACACAAATACCTTAAGTCTCATAATCTGTTAACGAGTGAAAAACTCAGATTCTAATCACCCACAGAATAGAGCACATATTTAACAAATAAGTACAAAACACAAAGAACATTTACATAAAAATAAGAGGATAAGAACATTTACATTAATGTCTATAACTTTATTTATGAATAAAACAATATACCGAACATATTTATAGTACCTACGATTTAATATATTAACCATTTGAAGACGAATGTTGACATAGCGATGACATTAGAGCTTTACAAAAAAATCGGTACATATTGTACATTTTTGTATTAATTAAAACTTTGATGCGTACAGTGAATCAATGAGAAGCCATTTCTTCAGAAAATCATTGTTTACGTACACGTTGATTAAGACAGAATAATATAACTTTTATAATATTTTGGATTGATGTAAAGCATGTGTTTCTTGAGTTATTGTTACTATGGCTTAATAAATAAAATAATATTCTTCTTATCGGCTTTTTGAAGTCTTAGTTTCAGAGTCTTTGAGATAGTCAACAGTTGAATGAATGTTACACTTATAATGATGCTTATTACAATGCATTTAAAAGTGTTGAAAGAAAAATATAAGAAAGTGTAGCTTTTATGCGGGCTTCGTGATTATTTTGTATCAGCGGTCACGAACATCCGTTATTTCTCATTTTAAGATACTTGGGAACATCTGGACATGAAATCTCTGCTTTGAAGCGCGGAGAAACGTAATTACGGTTGATAAATTGAATTCCTTATCGTAGAACAAAAACCTGATGACGCATTATGACCGGTAAAACGAATAATTGTAACAATCTGGCTCTTCATTGGATACTATCATTGTCTATTTTTATTTTTAGTTCCTTTTCTTTTGTTTAATGTAAATTCTACAAGTTTAGTAATTAATGAACTTTATGCACTTGAATGCAATGGACTTTATGTATTTATTAGAGAAATTTTTAAAAATATACGAAATAGTGTAAAGAATTTGAGAACACTGGCACGTTGCAACTTCTTAAAGTTAGTAAGAAAAAAAAAGAGTTTCTATTTAAATTTTTAGTTGAATTAAAATTTGTATTTTAAATCAAGATTCACGGTCTAATGATTAGATTCCAAATGTTTCTATACTTATAGTACAAGGTGCAACAAGACAATTTTCAATTTATGGGAACTCTTGAAGGAAGCTACTTAAGTGGTTGACCTATGCTACTTGCTACTTGTTGTTCCTATATACGAAGACATTAAAGGAAGAGAAAAATTTTGCTGAATCCATGAATTTAAAGAAGAATTTGAATTTTGAATTTTCGAAAAAGTTACGTAGAACAAATTAATAAAACTTAAAAAAAAATACGTTCTTCAAACATTCTCAAGCTATATACTAACAGCATTGAGTTTGATACGGCCAATCCAACCATCGATTGGAATACGAACATGTAATTCTATTACCATAGAGTAGTATTTTATAAAATAATGGTAGTGACGATAAATTCACGATGAACGATTTTTTAAAATAATTTTTCATTGTATACATATAATCGTGAGAAATAGCACTATATGAATAAGATGAGAGTAATACATACATACATCGACATTCTCAATTTCCTTACAAAATTTCTATTGCTTCACGTCACTGTTGCGTTCTACAAATATAATCTTCATACAGTATTCACACTTGAACGAATAAATTTTCTACTAGCATAACAGCATGCAAAATAAAACTTATCTTTATCAATTTCAAGATACAGCATTGAAAATAATAAATCTCTTTCTCTGATATTCTTAATTTCTTTGTATCGTTCTACTGTTTCAAGCCAGACTTGAACAATATTTCGAGAAAAAATATTTAAAGTACTATTTTAAATAGTATAATTTAATGTGGTTCAAATAAAATACTACTTTAAATAAAACGAAAATTTTCGGCAAATAAAATATTTTTATTTTGACAACCAGATACATAAAATAAAATATTTTACTATTGTATTTCAAATATGTATTTCAAATATTTCCTTACAATAAAAATAAGTTGAGCAAAAGGTGAGTATTATAAATTATCATTTTTAATATAAGAAACTATAATAATTAACAAAGTATTATTTGTAGCTTAATTACGAATATTTGCATGTAACATGTTGATAAACAGACGAAGATGTCGTAATAACATTACTCGCAACAAAATATCAGAAAAGTATAAGCTACTATCAACTATTTCAAATACTATTTTACACAGTCCTATAATATAAGTCTCACTATTTTCAATATTTTGCAAATAAAATACTATTTTTAAATAGTATGTAAACAACTTTTTCTTGTAAATAAAATAACTTATTTGCATGATTATAGGTATGCTTTAGATATAAAATAAACTATTTACTATTTTCTATTTCAAATACTATTTTGTATTATACCCACTCATTTCTGTCATAAACGCTTGAAAACCGACTGGCTATTCATCACGATATTACAAGTTAATCGTGTACATTCTCGACGTGTCCACTCATTAGTTTGTGTAAATGGCTACAGTTGCATTGCTCAAATATAATCGCTCAAGATCCACACTTGGATGAATAAACTTTCTATTAGCATAACAGTTAGCAAAATGCTCAAGATGGGGTGAGCCATTCGTTGAAAGGCACCGCGGAACAAAACTCCGCGGCGGATAATGGTCTTTCCGCGACAAAATATACGGGAATATGGAGCTATTTGGTTTGGAACGGCCCCGGTATCTTCCTCACAATGTGTTTCCCCTGTGGAAGTCACGGACAGAATCACGTTGTACAAACCGCAAGCCACTAAGGCGATGCTCGCAGCCGGCAAGTGGGTGGACGACAACCTTAACCCAGCCACATAATATATATCTATATACATATATATATAGAAAGAACCATCGACATCCGGGGAAGGTTGAGACTGCCGTCAGCGTATACATTCCTCGGGATCCAACGATTTATCACAATCTCGAGGAGGACGCCAATAACGAAGGTTTTCCCTTTGCAACTTCACGTTTTTCGCCGCCCACCGACCTCCTGCTTTTGGT
Organism: Halictus ligatus; assembly: GCA_028454255.1. Taxonomy (NCBI): domain Eukaryota; kingdom Metazoa; phylum Arthropoda; class Insecta; order Hymenoptera; family Halictidae; genus Halictus; species Halictus ligatus. The sequence goes on from CM052132.1 coordinate 562,331, forward strand.
CGATCGGTCTGACCCGACCGAGTGTCAGGGCCACGATATTTCCCGATTTTGCGAAAGACAGAACGATATTTTCTATCATCCTGAGCGACGCGGTTTTCGGTCTGGCTCGTCCCCGACGGAAGATTTGTGGCGCGACCAACTATGTCAGAAGGATTCGGTAAGCTGTCCAGTTACTCCGGGAGGCAGGAGTCAGAAAAGGGATATTTTACGGGCCATTTCCGGGAACCCAGCGCTAAGCAGCAAATTCGTTTGCGAAGATTTAGAACCACCACCGTCTGCGCATACCAGAATAAAACACCCCAATAAATTTTCCGATGTTGCCTTGTCCGTGGGCATTACCGATAGATGGATAATAAGGCATCGAGCTGAATTTTTGGGTGCTTGTAGCGCCGAGGATGCTACATCGGCCTGCAGACGTAAGAAGAAAACTGTGAAGAGAGACTCCTAATGAACACTTCGGATAAGATCTTGGAAATACGTCTGATTTCTTTTAGATCGAAATACAGTTCTTTTTCTGTGAGAAATATTTAAACATTAAAATAAATATAAATATACAAGGCGTATAATTTTATTTGTATGTACATATAAGAAAAGAAGAAAATCAGAAAATCTATCAGAGAATTACTGAAGGGCAAAAAGTTTCAATCATTGTAATACAGAAGTTAATAGGGCAAGGGGTTAAAAGATTGCACACCTTCGAACGGTTGAAAATGATAGAACTTTAGCAATGTCAACAAATCATACATCTTATTATAGGATATTTAAGTAGCAGTTACTGAAAAATTTAGCTAAATATTTTAAACTGTTAAACCATTTGAAACCATTTCGGCAAAACCTTATTCGTGATGTTAACATTATAAATACTTGTATTGGCACTTCAAACTAAATTGAATTAGACTAAAACTTGTACGTATCTAACACTTAAATACTTAAACTGTACTGTGCTTTGGGCGAAATGTGGTACTTTGCGCTTACAATACTGCGTTAGAACGAGAAGCATAAAAGGATCAAAACTGACCGTTAAAACGCCTCGTACATTGCGTAAACATTATCGGGTACAAACAGCGAGCTAATATTGTATGATGTAATCATTCATCGTGTAACACTTGGTTGTTTCGAGGACGCAAAAAGTGCGGCAAATAAGAGGATCCCCCTTAACTAGATTTTCCGGTCCTTGAGCACGCTAAATCACCGGCAGCCATAAATCTTTCGCGAAAGTCAAGTCGCCCCGGACGATCCTGATTACCACGCTGGCTGCCTTTCGTTTTATCGTTACGAGCAGATAAGACCCCTGCAAACTGATCTGCGCACTGTAAAGATCTACATCTTCGATCCACTTTTGCACGACTTGCAAAAGCGACGAATGCTTCGATTGATTCTTCTTCTTCTTCTGAACTGTCGAATACATTCAGGTTTGCCCTTATCACTCAAAATTATCTTCAATACTTGTTTATCGTTTAATCTACAGGTTGTTTCAAATTTTTGGGACAGGCTGTTCCAAAATATTGTGCTTCCTTGAAAGGGGTGATTCCTGAGGTGATTTAAAGTAACTTTTTCCTTTAGGGAAATGTTCTCTGCGGCTTTGTTAAGGCGTTATTAATGAAAAACAAGGACCTATCAGAGCGTGACAATAGCGGACAAATTGCAGCTTGGCCAATGGCAACTCCATGCTCAGCGGAACTTATCGCTGAGCCGCAATCCCTCCGCTGTTGCCGTGCCCTGTTTGGTTCGTATTTTTCGTTAACAACTCATTAAGAAAGCCGTGAAAAACGTTTTCGCAAATGAAAAAGTTACTTCAAATCACATCAGGAATTACCCCTTTCAAGGAAGTACTACATTTTTGGGATACCCTGTATATGACTCATGTTCTCTTCTTCTTCTTCCTGATTTGAACTGTCGAAAGCATTAAAGTTTACTCACTACCAGTTCTCCGTGTGGTTTAATTTATATCTTTTAATATCTGTTTTATTAAAATGATTGGTCAAAACACTAAAACCGCTTACGTGACTGTCCATTAACTTTTAATTACTCGCATATAGTATTTTCAATCTCAAAACCTAAAATTTAGAGTTTTAAACATAAAAAAAGGCGTCGACGGCCTCCTACCTACTAAATATTTATTTTGCATTCAATATTTCGTTGAATAAAAATTTGTTTATGTTAGAGTCATATGAAGTTCCATATAACCAGTTATGTAGAAAGTGGAGTGCGAGTAACTGAAGGTTAAAACAACCAATTTTTAATGAAAGTCTACCTACACTGAATTTTTATAATTTTTGTATGAAGTATTGATGTTTGCAAAATCATAAATGCACATTTAGCAACAATGTAGACAACATCGCTTATCAAGTGGTTCAAAAAATATGTTTCTCGTATTATGGTTGTAATAATTCAATTCCTAGTAGCTGTAAAAATTCAATAACAATTCTGTACAACTTTTGATGGAAAGCAGATAGTGACTATTTACTTGCGCCAAAAATCATTAGGGTATAGAACCTTCGTAACGATTGTTTAACTTCACGAGCTCGACTTATTGTTCACAGAAGTTTGTCGCGTTCTTTGAAGTTTATAAAATAAAAATCTGCTAATCCAATTTAAGAAACATGTCATTAGAAGTTTATTTTATATCTTTCCGAATAACGTGGGTCATTTTTCACTGAATTTTTCAAGTTTTCATGCAACAGTTCATACAACAGTTTTACATAATAAATAATGTTTAAATTCGTCTCTGTTTCGAAAAATGAAAGAATTAGGACTGCGAGATGAAACTGGAGTAATTTCCAAGAGTTTTTAATAGCATTTATTAGTTTGTCATAAATGACCGAATTGAAAATTTATTAATAACAATTGTGCGTAATGGTTCCAGCACCCGGTCTTGATTCTCGACAGACGTCAACTCGTTAACATGATTGACGTACGAAATTGGATGTGCCACAAACGCGCCACACGCACAAACAGTTGCGCATATTGAAAGATGGTTTCAGAAATATTTGCTAGTACGGTATAACCGATATTATTTCAATTTAAGCGTACAATGGCAGCCGCATAATAATGTTGATAAATCACAAACTTTCGGACTTCAAATACAAATATCAAAATATTATTTCGTCGAGCGGTTGAATACAGTATTGTATGCTGGTAAATGAAAATAAATTCTACCTATCAGCGATGATAATTTTTCTACTTTACACATTTTTCCGTGCCTCGGTGCAGTGCTTTATAAAAAGATGTTTCATTTGTTTGCGTTGGCATCGTTGTTTATTTTTTGAGCACGTTAATGAAAAGGAAATGTGAACAGCAACAGAAACTGGGAAAAACGTCCGTGAGGGATCGACCAATTTACTGAAGGATTTAAGCTTGGAAAAATAGCCAAGTTTTACGAACGTCCTCCAAATACTATCTTTGAACTGTGATTATTCGCGTCATTGATCACGTCTACTCCAATATTCTTTCGAACACGGAGGCAACATCCATTTCAGCTTCCGATTTGTTCACGGATTCCAAACCCAATTATTTATTTTCCAATTATTTTCGCAAATTTTATAGCATTCGACGCACGCGTTTAATTACCGCTGAGAAGCTAATAAAGTTGAAACTAATGTAATATTGCTTGGAAGCATAAACTTTCTCAAAATTATAATACAGTACGCAATCTCCCTTCGGTGATCCAAGGTACAGGATAACTAATTATAATAAAAGAATTTATAAATATACCAACTTCGTTACTTATTTTTAATTTCTAATTTACATAGTAAATAATTTACTGATGTATAATTGATATGTAGAAAGTTTATATAGCTCGAGGTATTTGACATCCAAATCTATTCTTCCGTTCGTTTCTTATCTTTATATCATTAACCGTTACAAAAATATTTCCACATAAATTCGGATTACAAGACGAAAATCGGGAATTAAACAAATACAACTTCAGCTTCGTTTTTAAAATTTTTAAAATCACTTTCTACACATTTACTCCACGTCCCGGGTAGGTTCATCAATCTCCAATGTGATAATTGAAAGATTTGGATTAAAAATAAACGAATAAATTTACATTCTTAATAAGAATTCACATTCTTAAGAATCAATTCTAGTGAGATCGGGTTAAAGTTCCCTTCGAATCAAGTAAAGTACCAAAAAATATAAACTGTCTCCTTCTTCTAAGAAATTATGCACGACTTAGAAGTACTAAATAATTACTGTAATCGTAAAATAAATCGTAGTGCAAGTGATTAAAGCAAGCAAGAAATTTATATTTGGCTCCTGCCATTTACAGTTAACGCAGAAAATTTGTATTTTACACAAAGATCTACTACTGCGTGTAGATAGCCGGTTGGTAGACGCTTGCAATAGTAGTGACACAAAAGAAAATGATGGAAATTATAAATCTTAACCACGGAATAAATTATAGCATAATTTGGTTCTAGGAAATTACGAACGACAAAGAAGTTCTAATCACTGAAACCGTAAAATAAATTATAATGCAAGGGGTTAAAGAATCAACCCTTAAACATTCTGTCATATAATACCGAAGACCCAATATAAATAAGTAAATACTCTGTGTATACTACTGTTATTATTATACTGACTGAAACCCCCGTCCGATCTATTTCATCAGAATTAACGAATATCCCACCGGGACAGCAGTGAATCAGCTGGTGATTATGCATTTTCGCGCAAGGCCGGCTATAAGTCTGCTCTGTTAGCCGATCGCATAATAATTAACGCGAAGGGAATGCCGGGGGGGCCCAATTCCGATTGATTATTCATGACTTAATACGATCAACGGCCGGACATTAGCGTTAATTATAGAATGATGAAAACTAAATCGGACTCGGATAGTCTCCGCGGGAACGGTGCTGCGCGAAGCTCGAGCAAATTACGGTATTTTCTAAGGGAATTCCCGTATCGAGGTGAACCGTCAATCAAACGACACTCCGTCGTAGAGAGAACCAGTGAACGGGAGGCGAGGAAGGTTACTCATTCGGGGCCATCGCTCTTTATTGATCGATCCTTGCATTCATGGAGCGCAGGATATCCATTAGGAGGTCAGCCGTGTGTTACCTACACGCACACAACCCACCTTCACCTTCTATTTTTCATTGATCCTACTGATCTTTCCATGGAAAAAGCGTTTATGGTTGCCCGTTGTATTCTAGAAACGTCCGACCTCGACCGTTTTGTCGAGTCGAACTTCACTGTGTGACAAAAGGATAGCACATCTTGCATTTCTTTAAAGTTTTCTGATAAAAACTGGTGAATATACATTTTCCATGTTATTACTAGCTTTTGGCATACCTGTATGTATAACATAGACACAAGTCAATTAAAATCATGTAAATCTTAATGTATGCTGTCATTTTGCCACACAGTATTATTATTGCACACTCATTTACAGTTAATATATCATTTTTCGATTTTTGGCACATTAGAG